>CAJNIZ010010968.1:22709-36960 GCA_905231905.1 Symbiodinium pilosum | reverse complement strand
GGGGATGCTCGAAGTAGATAATTCTAGTCCTTATTTAGGGACCGCCAACAAGGTACTCCTGATATTGAGACGCGCCCATATGGTAGTTGTTCAAAATACCTGTCCCCAAAAAGGCCATAGTGTAGGTTCCCTGTTTGGTTAGGATCCCCGTTTAAGGAAGTGTATTCCCAATGGTCCCTTTAGGACAGACCCCATATTTCCAAATCCCTAAACCCTAAGCCCTAAACCCTAATCCCTAAACCCTAAACCCATATTTCCAAAGAGGACATGAAGAAGGCGGAGCTTGAGAAGAGGCAAGTCGAGGTTCGGCTGAAGCAGCTGGACGCTGGGTCGCGCTTGGAATTGTATTTGTTGATTTGGGGGGTTAGGACTTAGGGTGTAGGATTTAGGGTTTAGGACTTAGGGTGTAGGATTTAGGGTTTAGGACTTAGAGTGTAGGATTTAGGGTTTAGGATTTAGGGTTTAGGGTCTAGAATTTAGGGTTTCGAGCTTTGGCCTTAGGTTCAGGAGTATTTTAGATGTAAGGTTTTAGGTCAAGGCTTTTAGAGCTTAGGCTGAAAAACCCCAACCCCATCCCAAAAGCTAAAAGTGTTCACCACTGTATGTAGGCCGGGAGTATTCCATGTTGGGCTGGGTCCGGCTCGGGAAGGCCAACTCAAGGGTTTCACGCTTGTACCCCTAGGGTTGTTCCCTGGGTTTGGGGATCCTTCTAAGGGACCCTAGAAAACTGCATTGGCTCATATAAGGGCTATATTAGGGCTGTGTTGGGGAGACATTTTAGGGGTACGACCTTAGGGGTACAACCCTGGAACCCTTGAACTCATGCTTAGTTGAGAATGCGGGAGTGGGTGATTGGTATCATGATGGGAAGGAGAGAGAGGCTAATATGGGTTCCTACCCATTCCCAACTATGCATGGGCATTTTTTTCGGATTCAATGTTTTCAGATCTATGGTGTGGGGTTTGAAAAGTCTCTAGAGGCTTAAGGTTTGGGGTTTCAGGGATCTAAGAGTTGGAAATGCAAGATTTGTTGAGATCTCAGGGCTTTGATTTCCTGAGGCTTCAGAGCTTGGGCTCTGCAAAGTTTGTTTTTTTTCAGTGGGGCACTCCGGATCTTGAAGGATTTCTTTGGGGGTTTAGGGGCTCCAAGGGGTTTTTTGGCGCTTTAGGGTTCGGGACTCTGGGTATGCTGAGGTTGGCTTTAGGGGTTACACTCCCCCAAACTAACATGGAAACCCATATAGCCCCGTTTTAGAGGGACTGTAGTCTTTATAGGGCCCCTTTTGGGTTTCCATGTTAGTTTCCAGGAGTGTAGGGTTTAGCCCCAAGGATGCACTACCTGGCCTTTGGGTTCCTGAAATATTTTCCCTTATTGGTCTTATAGGGATCCACCTATACTTGTATTTTTCAAGGGTCTCTAAAGGCCAAGCAAGTCTAGGTCAACCTAAGACATCCTTGATGTTTTAGTGACTATGAGCTTCCTTATCTACATGCAAAGAACTATCCCAAACGAGTCTGTTTCTTGGTAGGGTGATATGGGCAAGGCTTTAGTGATGTGAGGAACTTCCTAAAAAGTTCATCCACTTCTGCGTAGGGGTTGCCCTAAGGAAAGGAGCTTGATTAGTTAGGAAAGACCCATCCCAAACTGCAGGCTCATTGGTAGTTACATAGGGGGTTAAAATTAGAACAACTTCAGTGATACAAGTTATAACAGTGTTGGGGGTATATATATATATATATACAGCCCGGCTCATAAGTACCCATGGACCTCCAAGCACCCTTAAATTCGCGTACCGGACAAAATTGGGTTTGTTTATCCTTGCAACAACCCAGTTAGAGGTGAACCGGAGTGGTGATATTGAGTGCATTGGGATTCAAATAGAGCCAGAACTAGGGCCTTGAGGCTCAAGGGTTTTTCGGTCAAATTCAGCTTTCTTAGACTCGGCAGTCTCTTTACGTGGGGTACAAGATGCAAGCTGAGGACAAGGGCGTGCAGAGGAAGGGCGAGCTTCTTGACCGACAACTTTAAACCAATCCAATCTGCGGCATCATTATGGAAGCTTGTAGCCCCCAAGCTTTGGCCTGCTCCGGATGAATTTGTTGTCTGGCTTCAACCCCAGGCATCTCTCCCCCCCTTCGGCTTCGTCCAACCTCTTTTTCTGGACATTCGGCATGACTCAAAGAGCACTAGCAGACTGCAAGACAATAGGTCCACGTCACACTCTCGGCCGCGGACCCCACCCGCAAGTTGAGGATACCACCTTATGCCCTTCCCTTACACTGGTGCTTGTATAATCACCCCTAGAGTAATGGTACGTTTATTCACACCCCCACTCCCCTTAAGCACCAGTAGGTTCCTGTTTGTGAGACTGATGGCAGTAAAGGCCATGTCTGAAGATTCTGTTGATAAAAACATCTTGTATACCAATATTCCATGATTCACAGGGTAGGAGGTACTTAGGGTCATGCAGGATTTTTGTATCCTCCGTGCTGGCCACCATCTGGACAGTTTCGAAAAAAGGGCCGGGGGGGCCTTCATGATCGCAGGTATATGAAGTTGCAGAGGCATACAGGGTTTGTTTTTAGAAGCTCCCCTATGAAACAAATGTTCAGAAGTCGAGCCACTTGGAGGTGAGAATGGGGTAGGTTATCAGGACTTTTGTTTTTGCGTTACCTTCTGGTCTGGGTGGCAGGGCCGTCCAGCATGTCACAGGGCCCCCATTTGCGAATGAAGACGAGAGTGGACCCCCTTTTTGGTTGAACAAATCCATGGTGCCAAGCTGCTTTGAATCCACGAGCGCCCCTATGCCCATAAAACTCTGTAGAGCTGCACTCCCCATAATCCCTACTGTACTATCCTCTCCAAACTAACATTGCTCCTTTTAGGGGAGTGGATCGTAGTCTTTATGACTTTATGGAGTTCAATGAGCCTGCAAGTACGGCGACTTCACCCAGTCTCACTCCAAATGCGTGGTATGTTTCATTGGGGATACTGCATGAGAATAGAATTTTACCTGCCTAAAAGCACTGCCGTCAAAATTTCATGTTAAGAAAAATATGCCACCGAGTCAGGGTCCAAACATTTCTTAAAGCAGGTAGAATTTGATGGAAGGTGACGATGGCTGCGAGCGTCTGGACATTTTTCTTCGATGCCCAGACTCACAAAAGGATAGCAGATTGAAATCTGGGGACCCCATTCTGGGAGGCCTGGAGAGGATTTTGAAATCCTGTGAGCACAAAACGCGTGGTGGCAGACACTAATGCGTTCTCAGGAGCCTTGGGGGCCTTGGGATCTCGAGGCCTTTGGAGGCCCTAGGGCAGAAAAGTGTTTGTGGCAGCCATGAAAGCCCTTTGATGGGCCATGAGGCCCTGGCAGCCGCAGAATCTTGAAAGCACGTTATATCCTAGTGTTTGAAGCTTTGGCTCTTGCTTTTGCAACCGGAGAGTTGCGGTTCAATTCCTTGTGAAATCATAATAGGTGCATGCTCCACTGGCAGCTGCGGATATGTTTGTGGGATCGGAGTGAAAAAGGCTTTGGTGGCAGCTATCAATGCGTTCGGTCGGGACGTGTTGTCAAGGAGTGCGTTGCCATGGCAACTTTCAAAAGGTTCGACACGCGCTAGCAGCAGGCTGGCAAGCTTGATTAGCCCCAGAACTACCAAGAATTTTCCGCTGAGTGAGAGTCTCAAAAACTGTTTTCCTTGGATCCCACGCATAGTTTCTTGCCCCATCAGATTTCTTAAGATCATGTTCCAAAGCGGCTTGTATGGAAGGTGATCCCAACATGACGTCAGTTCAGGCATTGGAAGGAGCATGCTGTTTACGACATGGGTTTCTTTTTACCAAAAACAGCCTAATCCATCACCCTTTGCAAGCACCCACCCCCTTTTTGAGGGATCTGCTACCAAAGAAACAACGGTACAATACTGGGACTGTGTATCTTCAGGGAACCGGGGAGCTTTTCATTATTGATCATGGTAAGGGATGAAGTGCCCAACTTGGATCCTTCATGTTGTTGTTTGTGCGGGCTTGTGGCCTAGCCCAGGCTCATCCTTCCACCAGAGGAGGAGGAGTTCAGTGAGCCCAGTGCCTTGGTGGTTCCCAGTAGGTACCCCACAAAGCAGGATCCTCTGTTTGAGGACACGCAAGAAGTCGCATCTCAGAGTTTAAAGGTTTGGATAGTTTCTTTGGGAAAATATTCTTCCAGAGCTCTCCATAATCCCCTCCAAGTGGCTTTCTTTCTCGAGGTTCCAGAAGAGAAGCCGCATACAAGGTTCGTTTTGAACTGTACGATGCCCCAGCTCAGTAGTCCATGCATGGTGCGGGCATGAAAGCAACGGGGGCGTTTCGCCTGATGGAATCCACATGTATGATATTCGTAGCGAAGGCCTCATGGGAGTTTACCGCGCTAGGGATGCTTGATTCCCTGCTTGGAGGTTCACAGGCGCTTATAGTTCTAAGTAAGCAGGATAAACCTGTACAACCATGATTACTTACAACTTTCATCGCGGTATTTATTTCACTACTTGCAGCTACCCAGAAGCCTCCAAGTGTGTTCACCACGTTTGCCGCATTTCCGGCTTCAACTACTTGCAGACTTCAGCCAACAGCTCTCGGCACGCGTTTGTTTGAGAAGAGGGCTCAGGAACACGCGACCATGGCTAGAGGCTTGTGATATGTCATTTGGCAGATAGCACAAGTACTTGAGAAGTGGTGACCTCGTACGGGCAGATTGATGGGACTCAACCCATCCTCCACGGATCCCAGCAAAGGCATGATGCGCAGAATCATGAAGACGGCCTTCTTGAATTGCATCCAGCGCCGGCATATCAAGCTGCTTGGACAGGGTTTGGCTTCAGCGTTTCGGGCTCAGGATTTGGGTGTGCTCATGCTGGTTTGAGTTTAGGATTAGGATGTCAAATGTGGGCGTGGCATCTGTGGGCTTGACTTCGTTTCTATGCTTTGCATTAGTGAAAATTCCCTCGATTTCTGTGTTGGGCCATGCTGGCTCATGATCCCAGAGCCTTTGACATGATGATGTTTCTGCACTCGGCTTGCTCACGGTCTGTACAAGTGTAGGTACTGAGTAAAACTCCGGGTCCAATAACAATCTCATGGAGTGCCTGTTGCCGTACTCAAATTCACAACCCATGCACGGGCGCAATTTCCTGGTACTGAAAGTGAACGGGGAGAAGAATGCAGGGTTCGACTCAGCTGCTCAGGTCGCCCCCACGAATGTAGCATGTCATTTCAACAAGTGGGGGCTAGTGCCAGCCACAAACCAGAAGACTTCACTTACGCGCCTCACCATGAACCGATCTTGTGCGATGCTTAACAATCCACTTGGGGGGTTCTGTTGTCAAGTTTGCAGCCCGCAAAGCCAGAAAGCTCTAACAGAATCCCCCATGTCCTACTGCAGGCAGCACCAAAAGAGTATCGAAATCTTCGAGCAGGTTCTGATGGGGCTTGCAGAGATAGTTTCAGTCAAGTCATGGGAGCCTTAGGAGTTCCCTGCAGTGGCCCCCCCAAAGCCCAACCTTGCATCAGGATCTACTGGCACAGTTTGATAACTATATGGGTGGTTCTCAAAATTATGGTCCCTTTTTGGATCCCTATTATAATACGGCACCTAATATTTAGGGTACCCCAAAAGGGACCATGATTTTGACAACCACCCATATAGGACTGACATATGAATACGGCTCATGAAGTCAAATCGGATTTCCACTTGCCTTTGAAGGTGGATGAGGAGGTTTCGGGTTTAGGATTTAGAGTGTGACTGAGGTCTGGTGCGAGGCTTGGAGCTGTAGATTTCAGACAAAGATTCTTCGCGCTATTCCTTTGAGTGGTGTTTGAGCTTTGAAGATACCTGGCACGGATCTGAAGATGATTGCTGATCTGCAATTTCCACCGACGAGTTTTTCGCCCGAGATAGACACCCATGGTATGCATTGGCTGGCTCCCGGTTCCCAGGCTATGCAAACCCGTCACCCCACTTCGTCCTACGTCCTAGGTTACAACCAGACTCTGCAATCCTTATCCCCAGCCCGAGTGCATTTCCCAAGCTCCTAGCCTTGCGTTCAAGTCTGCCCAACGTCGAAGCTACCAATCCCTAACACGCTGACGCTGCGGCGCTATTATAAGAATAAGAATAGTACCAATAATAAGAATAGTAATAATAATGATGATAGTATACTGATAGTAAGACATGATGATAGTGCATTGCTGAAGATCTTACTCCAATCTAATTACCGCTTGCATCGCCAAGCAGAGGTTCTTACTCTTCAGGAGCCCATCCATCCTGATGTCTGTATGAGAAACCAACAGCCCACACATCCGCACTCAGAGCCCAATGAATTCAAAACTGTAAAGGCTTAATCCTCAAACTTAAACCCTAAACCCAAAACCCACAGCTTAACTACATCATCCACCCAACGCCAATACAAACTCCACCGCCTCAACCCAAATCTTCCGAAGCCGCGAACTCCTCATGTGCCTTCCCCAAACCTTTTCGACGCAGGCCCTGCTTCAACGGACCCTGCGTTTGGGCATTTAAAAAAAAGTTCATCCAGATTATGACCCAACGCCAACCTCAGAGTAGGACTGCCGCAAGCACTCCTGTTCTTTGTATACAGGGGTTATATAAACATGTATAGTGCTACATAAGGGCATATTATGGGGATATATTGGGATGTATAGGGTTGGATGGGGACATTGTACTAGGACGCTCTTGGAGCCAGGGCCCCCAAAGGTGATTCCCCAATGGCTTCGCGTCATCCAAACCCAAACCCCCCAAGGATCCAAAAAATGGACCCCCCCCAATATGAACCCATTACTACATTGGGGAAACTAGTGGATTATTAGGGGGCTCCATTTTTGGGATTCTTTAGGGGCTTTGGGAAGGCCTTTGCGACGATTAAGCAGTCAACCGGCATCTCCAACATCGAGGCAGGGCTGAATTTTTGTCCAGGTGCTTCCTTCATCTACTGTCGATGCAGGAAATCTTGCACCACCTAAAGTCCCTAAAGTCCCAGGAATTACAGTACTTCAAGGCCTCTAGGTGGTGCAAAATTTCATCCATCAACAGTATCATGGGTTCCTTTACCTTCCCCACCCTATACTAGCCCCCAGGTTTCCCCTGAATTCCCAAGCCCCTAAGATTCAATATATCCCTGCTAACACGAATCTTCCGTGCTGAGGGGTGTTAGCATCAGGGGATGCAATCTCAAGTTGTTGGATGCTTGTTTACTGTACCCTAGAGAGCCTGAGGAACAAGAGTTAGAAAGTTTCTAAGCCCAGCAACAGCAGCTCGTCCTAGTCATCCAGAGAACCCCCAGCGCACACACACACACACACACACACACACAGCCCACCCCCGAAAAGCGCACAACCAAGCCAACTACTTGGTAGGTAGCATTGGTTCTGCTTCATTCTGAAAAGTTGCTTTGAGCCCCTGATCTGTTGACCGAATTCCGAAGCCCGATCCATTCCACACCCCACAAGCCCCAAGTGAAAGCCTTAGTCTAAGACAGGAGATTGTCAAGATCTTCGTTCACCTCGAGAGCCGAAACTACTCGCTCTTGACGTCTATGGGCTTCAAGTTGTTGGACTTTAGGGTGCGGGCTTGTCTGCTTCAGGCTTTTGGGTTTTGCCGGATTGCAAGTCAGGCAACTTTGCACCAATTTGGGGTGTTGGACTTACATAGGTTAAGGGAGGATTGAGCATGTGGACTTCAGGTGTCACCGTGGCACACTTCCAAGCAGGGTTCTTCCGAATTGGCCTAGACCGTAGAAGCAAGAAAACTAACTGAACGCTTGTTCTGTACAGCCTGCGCTGACGTACAGCTTCTTTTGTGAGGTGAAGAATGGATTGTGCAGGCTTCATGGTGTACGTTTTACTCGCTGACTGCCAGCTCGTCAATGGCCCTTTTCCCTCGGTCTGTGCAGGTCCTAGGTTTAAGTAAAGGAGCACTCTCAGCAAGGGCACCACAAGCCCAGAGGTATGTGAATCACATGAACCGGGAGATCGAGGCGCTCGAAGGTGCCGGGGCTGCCTGTCAAGAAGACGTGTTGGGGCATTTTGGAGTAAAATCTACTTGGAGGCAAAGGATGTAAGCTTTAGGGGCTTTAGGGGAAGATGAAAGTCCACAGCGTTTTGTTGCACCCCTTTGCATTCAGGCAAGGCCTTCCCTAAGCGCTCGCGGATTCACGGCCTAGGCTTGGGGTGGTCCCAACTGCTGACCATGAGCTCAGACCAGATCTCTTAGATCCTGTTTCCTAAACCCGAAACCCCGCAAGCCCCACAGCCGCAATCTTAAGAATCCAGCCCTTGGTATTGAAATCCTTTTCTGATCAAGGCATGCTTGATTCAAACCCTAGAACAACACATGGGCTTCTGACTAAGAAGACAAAAAGGCTTGGTATAGGGCTCCTTTTTGCACGAACTTGCGCAAATGTTCAACGTACATCTTGGTAGAAGCCAATGTCCTTCTGATGACAGACAGGAAGTCCTATCAACCATGTAATCGCCACATACGAGAAGGTAAACAACAGCAGAATCTTCAGTATAAAGAGCCCCAAGCATCTTTTGGCACCATACACGACCTACGTAAGTGAAGAATACAAGCACCGCATTTAAAAGACAGCCCGATTCTCGACAAGCCTACATTCCTAAACCGGAAAGCCTTGAAACCGAATTCGCAACAAATTCTTTGCTGCTTGTTCTTGCTATTCTGCCGACCAGTACCATTGCTATCCTTTCCGGTTGTGCCATGGTTCTTCACTCCACGTTTCTTCATTCCTGCAGCCCGAACCTAGAACACCCTATAAGCACCAAACCTGAAGTCCAAACCCTTTACCTGAAACTTAATCCTATACGGTAAGCCTCACCCTAGACCCCAAACCTTACCCTAAGGCCTTAAAACCCTGAAAGCCCTTCAGCCAAGACCCTAAACCCTAAACTTGAGCCGCGAGCAGGCGTGAAGCGCTCACGACGACATGCGGAGCTGGCGCTGAAGCAACGGGAGGCTCGGGAGCCCCTGGAGTGTGGCAAAGATAGGGTACCCTGAGGGTCATGTAACGAGGGATAGAGGAGATGTATATGTGTATATATGTATGTATGATATGTATATATATATATATACGTATATATATATATTCACACATAACACGTTGGGATCAGAAAAGGGATTACAGGTTATATCTCGGGCTTAGAGATTAGGGATTGGGGGTTCTCAAAGGGTGATCCTTAGGAATCCTGCGGATTGAGTGGGATTACGAAAGGATTGTGTCAGCTACCTATTAAGAATGTTCTAGCTGTCTCAAAATTCGACCTCCCTGGCATACCCGCCGAATTTTGAGAAACCCAAAAACCTCTCGTACTTTTGTTGGACCTGACAAGCGTTGTAAGGAGATGGCTTATGTCTCCTTAATTTTATCCTACATCCAAAAACATCGAACCCCGAACGCCAGTCCAAACTGACGGTCACCCTAGCTGCCAGGTGACAAGCGAGAAGAACCGTGAGCTTGCGCTCGGGGATATGCAGAAGAAGCTGCGAGCTACACCCCCAGACAGAAAATCTTGGGGACCAGGAGCTGTGGATGGAGAAAAGGAAATCCTGCACTATAGTAGATTACCCCAACAATGGTGACTACAGTTCTCTGGGGATACAAGTACTCGTGCAAGATGTTCTCCATCCACGAAAGGAGAGTTGGCTTAGGGTTGGAGGTTCAAAAGTTGGGGTGTTTCCAAATTGCTAAAGCATGGTCCGCTTTCAGTGCGGGGCCCTTTAAGAAGCAACTGTTGTGTTTCCAGCGTACAGGTGTTGGGCCCAAGGCTGTGGGAGAGTTTTATTTGGTTCTCAGGTACGGCTCGATCTTCAAACATTTGGGGCTTTAGGGCTCCGGGGCTGGTAGTTGGGCTGACCGTTCAGACGCTGGAACAGCTGGTGGGGTTAGGTCTCTGGGTAAGTAACAAAGGCGTTCGAGGGATGCACTGCTGCTGCTGTTGCCACTGCCACTGCCACTGCTGCTGCTACTGCTACTACTACTACCACTACCACATACATCATACTACCACCTAAGCTATATTTGTTAGTACTTGTACGGTTATTAGTATAGCTAGTACCAGTATTGTTACTACTGCAAGTCTAACAAGCACCACTACCATTGCTGTTACCAGTACAATTACTATTACTATGAGTTCTACTGTTACTATTTCTGTTACTATTCCGAGTACTAGTACTATGACTATTACTAGTACTTCGTACTCCCTGGCTGCCGCCCAGTCCACGCAGATCACCATCGAAGAAAGTCGGGAGGCAAGGGCTTGTTCAAGAGTTCCGAAAGTTGCACAGCTTCATCTTTAGGGTTCAGAGTTCAGGGTTTAAGGTCGAGGGTTGAAAGTTTAGGGTTACGGGTCTAAGGTTAAGGGCTTAGGGTTTAGAGGGAATTTGCGTATGTAGGGGGTTCCCGAACTCAGACATTCTGAAACCTAGGGTTCCCTCGCGCACCATCAAACAATCAAACTTCATGTTGATTTTGAGGGTCTCCAAACCAAGAATGCCTGTGAGGTCTTGCATTCATTGAAGCCTCTCTAAGAAATCCCACATAACCGTCAAGAGAGCCGTGCAATCCCTAATTAATTCTCATTTCCACTAAGGGCCCCGCATTTGAGAAACTCCCATATGTACGGCGCAGCATTCCAAAAGTTCTGATGTTGACCACCAACTAAACCTTGTTTGGGCCATTGTTGGACATGACTTCTACTTTATTTTTTACCACTGCCCGACAGCAAATATGAAGATTCAATATCTTGGATACCATCCCAGGTATCCCAAAAAGGAACCAGCTCTGTTGCCCATACTGAAGGAGCTGTCACGGCTCACAGGGCTTGGGGTACTTAGAGTAGTGCAGATGTAGCCATTCAACATCCTACTGAAAAAGAGTTAGGCCAAGCCACAGCCTTGGGGTCCTTGTCGAGAAGGCATCTTCAACAGCGGTTGGGAGTGCGTAAAAAAATCCCTTGTTGGAGATGCTTGGCAAAACAACCCCCATATTTGAAGCATGTTTTGTCATCCTGGCTAAGAAACTCCAAGTGGAGGCTTGTGATGGCCAGCGCGGGGTCGTGCGGGATGTGCTTCCCCACATCACCCAGGCGCTCACGTTGAGTGGCAAGCTTGGAGGTTCAGGGTAAGAGTAACCAGTAAGAACTGACAATTGTAACCCAGTTAACAACCATGGACATTATGGGATTATGATTCGAAGTGATAGTTGGCTTCTTGTTACCCTGAACCTCCAAGACGGGAACAACGGGGGTTGGGATTCTCAGACTGTTGGTCTCAGTCGCGGACTAGGATATGGGGTCTTAGATTGGCAGTCTCGGGGAAGAAATGGTGGTTTCAGGAGTCGTCTTTCAGGGTCCCTATGATAAACGCTATAGTGGATCCAATACTGGTCCCTACTTGCCATATGGTCTGCATATATGGTCTTAATGTAAGGATTCTTGAAATTACCATATCTATGACGCACCGGAGGGCAGGGTGTATTTTTGGAACCTTTCATGGGTATGACCTTCTTTCACCTTCTTTCCTGGTGGTTAAGGATATCAATCATGCTGAACCAGCCAGAATTGTGGAAACCTTAAACCCTAGACCCCTTCTTTCATCAGTTGTTTTAACCCCAAGCCCTAGACTCGAAACCCCAAGCCCCAGCTCTAAACCCCAAGCCCCAAGAATCCTCAACTTACTTAAGGTTTTTGGGTTTAGTAGGGAATAAGTCAATATAGTACCTGGGAATTGTATGTGAGGATTGTAGTCCCTTATTCCCTACGAACCCCAGACCCTAAACCTAAGTGTTAGTTTCCATGCTCTTTTCCATTATCCCTATATCACCCTATATTATACCCTCGTATTCCGTTTTTCCCTACAAACCCTAACCCAAACCCTCAGCCCTAAACCCTATACATTATATGATCTTATTCCTTACCTCCAAAACCCTAAACCCCAAACCCTAAACCTAGTAAGTAGAGACTGTATGGCTCAGGTTTCTAGGCTTCTGGAGCTCGAAGCCGAGCGCTTGCGTAGGATGCCTCAGCCACACTGTTTAGGGTTTAGGGCTTAGGGTTTCTTACAGGTAGTTAGTCAGTCGCCGCCATGGGGCTATGTAGGGATTATAGAGGCTGTGGGGGGAATGTAGGGATTAGGATCATATAGGGATTTCTCTTTGATAATGGAGAATCGAATGGAAAGGCAGATGTAAATTCAAATGGAAACTGGGTTTAGGTACACCCCGAATATTCTTGGGCCCTTCATTAAGGATACATAGGGTTTTGGAGCTTAGGGCTTGGTATCTCCCATCCCTAACGAAAGATTCCCCATAAGAAACGTTGCATATTGGCGGACATATCTAACAGTGAGGGTGGGAGGGTGTTGAACATGAATATGAAAGGCTTCGGTTGGAATGGAAGTTCCATAGAACTATGAGAGGAACGGAGACATGGAATGTGGAATGAAAGCTACTGCAGGGTTCAGGGTTCTAGTTGGTAGGTAACTGGCTGATACTTGGAAAGAAGTTGAATTTTCTACTATAAACCCGCTCAGGAAAGTAGTGAGCAAGAAAAGGAAGCTACTTTTGAGTTTTGGCTTAGTGGTGGTTCGTTAGCAGGTAACTATACAGCTTTTGTCATATTGAAACCCAATGAGGAACAACAATACGGAACTAGGTTACGGAGTCATGGAAAAGGATAGGGGAACTACTGAAACTGTTCAGGCTTTAGTTTTCGAGTTTAGGGTTCGGTTGGGAGTGGAGGGGTACATTTCTACATTAGGTCTTCTAACCTCCCATGACAATTAACAGTCCACGTATCCTATTCCTGCATTCCTCACCTCCCACTAACCACAACTAAGTTCTGGCTGTGGGGCTTGAGTATAGCTTCCCGGCGGGGCTTCCCCAAACAGGGGTGCTCTTGGGACATCCTTAGCCTTAATATGTTGAGAGCATCAGGAGATTGTAGGTGTCACCCTTTAGCATGGAAGATGGGCTGTTTCGAGAAACACTCACGTGAGGTGTGTGAGGGTGTGGGTTTCAGGTTTGGGACCTTTTTGTTGCTTCAGGCTATGCTGACATCATACAAGGTGTTATAAGAACATCTGTGGGGTGTATGCAGCTGGATAGTGTTGTCATAAGTACGAATCCGCCTTGTAGGTGGGATTGTTAGTACATGGGCTACATGAGGTATGCTGCAAGCTCTAGGGGCAATGGTGCCATTGATTTGTTTTGCTCACGGCGCGTATTAACTGCAGGACACCCATTTTTTGCGAAGCGCTTTTATTGGGCTTTTGCTGGTGTGGAGTGTAAGGCTTGTGTCATTGGCTTGAACTGTGTTTGCATGATTGATTGTTTTCTGCGGACGCTGTTGGCTACTGGGCTTACACGAGTTGAGAGGCTGCAAACTTAGTCAAAAGGCTCACTACGGGTTCGAATACACAGGCAGGCATTTGCAAATTGTTGGGCTTGAGTGAAGCCATCTGGTTCTTCATACCTTCAAACCCGAAGAAAAACCATAGGTCCATGACCTCCACATTGGACTCAAAGCCTTCGTTTCTGACCCTTAAATCTTCAACCCGAAGTTCCCACGCCTGGAGTCTTGCACCTGAGACTCCCTGGCCGAGCATTCCTTTCCAAAGGCCTGAGCAGCAAACCCGAAGCTTGAAGTAGTATGGAGATTCGAACACTGACTCAAGACCTTGCTTCCCAACCCCGGGGGGATCATGCTGTCTTCTGTAGAAGTATGAATCATGAGGGCCCCTTTTTCACACTTTCGCGCAGGACAGATACAGAAGAGATTGCATAGGACTTTGAAGGATTGATGCGACCATCAAGCTCACATGGAACCACTTCTAAATAGAACAATACTGCAGAAGCCTAAAGAACTACCAGCATTACTGTTCTAGATTCCTTGTATAGTTCTTGTATAGGGTACCTCGAAAAAACAGCAGGATGATGTTGAGAACTGTTTATGCCCCTCTATTACTGAGGTGAGGCAGGGCATACTATGGAAACCAACGACTTCCCAAACAGGCCACCGCCACAGCCTTCTGGATAATGATGACGGGATGAGAGACGGGGTCATGTTGGAATTCAACAGGGCTGCATGGGGATATAACAACCAAATGAAGGTGGCCCTTCAAGTCATATAATTCCGGTTTTCCACATTTTTTGTTGGCTCCTACAAGGTAGTCGGGTTAAGACGTC
>CAJNIZ010010968.1:8071-22609 GCA_905231905.1 Symbiodinium pilosum | reverse complement strand
CGACTTCGCGCGAATCTGGGCGTGAGCCTGGGGAAGGGCGACTTCACACAACCTGCGTTGACTTAACCCCAGCGCCTTGTAGTAGAACACGTTTCGGTATCGTTGTCTCCCCGGTAAGTCGCATGCTTGCTGGGCCTCAAAGAGTTGAGTCGAAGTAGGCATGTTGTCATAATTTTGGGCGATTGCATATGGAGTTCCGAAAAAATATTGGTGTGCAAATTGGGGGGACCGCAAATTCAGATCCTAAAGCAGTTGCAGAACAGAAATGCCTGAGAATTATAGCATGATTCCTTCAAGTTCCCTACAGTACCTCACTATGGTATAGCACAGCAGAGTTCGCCAAAATCTGTCTCCCAATTATTTCAGGCTCCTAGATGTTAATGGGTTGTGAAATGTGGAGATGTAAGGAACAAGGTTGGGACGAGTTAAAGCTGCAACTACACTATCCAGTCATACCTACACATCAACTTCCAAGTAGTACCAAGATAACATGAAGTCCCATACATGCCCGCTTTTTAAAGGGCAGTCGCCTATCTAGGCAAGGTTCTGGTGTTCCATGTTGTTTGGGCGGGTAAACCCTAAAGCTAATACATCCCTATAAACAAGTGCAAAGACTGATGTATTCCCTTCATACCCAGATTCGCGCGCGGGTACGTGGAGAGTGAGGGGAGCTTAATATAGATATATGTATAGCGCCCACACGCCATATCATGACTGCGGTTATCCCGATTATGTTGGTTTCACAGGCCATGCGATGAGCTCCGCTCTGACACCATGTTGCTATGGCTGCAATGGGTCTGGAGCTGAGCATTGCCGGAGCAGTGCCTTATTTGCGGGCATTATAGTCCCGGATAGAGAGTCAGTGCATGTCCTCCTTGAGGTATAGTATTTTACAATAAGAATATGATCTTCAACCAACAAAACCGGTGCTCACAGGGCAGGATGGGCTTAGGAGGGCAGAGGGTGGGGCTGTAGCTTTAGCAAGTAGCGTGTAGTGTCAAGTTGTTTTTTTAAGTTTGTGAGTCAAGTTGTAGAATAAAGTGACCCTAAACCCTAAACCCGTGAATATAGGGTTTAGTATACGGGTGTTCGCGGTATCGCCCTAAGCTTTGGCCTTTGATTTTGGAGGAGCCCAGGGAGGGGATTACAAGTGGGAAGTCATAGCTGATCATCGCGCGCGGTCGAAAGCAGTGGAAGCAGGGCTCCTTGCAAACTGTAGGGGTTAGGCTTTAGGGGTTGGGGTTTAGGGGTTAGGGCTTAAGGTTTAGGGTTTAGGGGTGAGGGTTTATGGTGAAGGTTCTATAGGGTTTAGAGTTGCAAAATTTGGGACCACAGGAAGATTGGTCAGTTGTTTGGCGTCATAGGGCTTGCAAAGGGCACTTGATGAAGGCCCCTCCACCACGAAGTCCTGGCTTGTTTGAACCATATTTAAGTCATTAACAACGTTGGACAATGCTTAAGGCTTAAGACGATGCATCGCTAAGTTCCTGCAAGACTATAGTAAAGGGAGTATGAACACCACGAAGAAGTGGAATTTGGAGTTAAGAGAGCACTGACGCGACAAGCATGCGATCCAAAGTTTTGAGCAAGGGCGGACGTCGTCATGTCTCAAGCTAATGTCCCTCTTCCCGTCCCAAGCATGGTTCTGGAGTGGTGCGAGCGAAGCTGTTCCTCGTTGCATTCCAACACATTGCCCGCGGCTTACGCCGCTCGGTCACACAATACTCCAGAACCAGAAGCCAGACCTGAAGCTCCTCAAGCCCTCAACGCTGCTATACGTCCAAGCCCTTCCGTATGCCGACAGCTCTTAAAGCCAAAGTCAGGTGAGTACTGTGTTTTGGGTACTGTGGCCCCCACTAATGATCTAAGAGTGCGCGCTCCTTTGGGTATCATCCTTTAAAATCAGAATCTTATTCTACTTGGTTCAAACACCAACGCTGCTCAGGTGGAGGATGTTCTGAGCCGCACCTGGACAGCAGCAATCGCTTCCCCAAAAAACTCGTGTTTTGATTCAGAATCTAACAAGGGGTTCAGAAATTGTGGGGTCCTCTCTTCTGGGGCACCCATAACAAGGATTATAGTACCATTTTGTTGTAAATGAAAAAGGGATCATTTCACATCCGGAAGGGCCCTGGCAAGTGCATTACTGGGCGAGCGGCATCACCATTGCTACGGTACTTCACGCGTTGTCTCGATTCAGTTTTGTGGGCTCACCCAACACTGACTGTACTGTCCTTAGGATTTCTTAATTTTTGTTATAGTAATACCCCTAAGGAAATATGAAAGACATAATTTTCATTATGGGTCAAAGGAAACTACATCTGATGGGCTCCAAGATGAAGATGTACTGTCTAAGTCGCACCCATATCGAGAAGCCGTATTTTTTTCGTTTCTCCCTCACGAAGGAGCTTTCCGGATGGTGCCTTGGCGATGGAGCTGTGCAACAGGTAGGCCCCCTTCTTGGATGATCACTCTTTTTCAGAACTCGGCCACTACATCGGTGGTGGAATTTGGGAAATCCTGAGCCCCAGCCCAAACTTCCTAATTCAGACCCCTAGCTCAAAACAGGAAATGGTTAATGAGCCCGAAGAAAGGGACCTTCCGGGACCTTCCATGCTCCAGAACCCTGACTTCCAAAGCTGCGGAACCCCTTAGACTATGACCCCCTGAACCATGCTAACACCAAAACTCCAGTAGGAAATCATGGCAGTTCCTGAAAGTCACCGGTGTAGCTTGCACGTGTCTGTGAGAATTCGTCTAGCCAAAACCGATGAAATCGAGAGACTTCAGCAGCTAGCCTCCAAAGCACGGATGCTTAGAACATAAGATGATCACAGATTTGAAGGCAGAGGTAAACATCCCAGCAGCTAGGCTTCCGGGACCTTCTTCCCCTGAGCGATCCGGCCGTGAAGGCCCTTACTGCAGGGTCCAACCGCATGGATTCGAGCTAATGTAGGTGTGTTTATCAAAAAATCTTCCACGATCACGAAGGGTGACCCCTAATAGTTTTCTTATATTTTCCATATATGCTGTCTCATGTTGGGGGATGCTGCTTGCATCTTCCGATCTTTGGAACATGTTATGAGACGGTCTCCGCATTGCTTTGATCATCACTAGGGCTTGGGTACTGCCCCCACTCATTAACAGCTGGAAAATATGCATCATAAATCTATATAGGACCATTAGCATAATCCCTGTAAAAAGACTGCATATCCTCCATGTCAATCTTCTCAACCCTGGCTGCTGAAAAGTCCAAGGGAGAAAAGCTAAAGTGGGAAACACAACTGCTGTACTGCTCAACTTGCGGGGGTTTGTTAGGGTGACCCATCCTTTGCGCAATTTGGTGTGACTAAGTCCTAGTGACCTAGTGTACTGGACTCCCATAATTGCCAAGGTTTACGGTACTCATTTCAGGGTACTTGGGGTCATGCGGATTTGAAGTAGAAACCGCACGCCCTCAATCCTGCGACAGGTCGCTGGTCTCGTTAAATGTGGGGTCTCCAGTTTACAGGCGGGATATGGAGGGGATAAGAATAGCAAGAATTAGATCAACGCAGACTCTACCACCCTACGACGGTGAACTTTGCCCAACTCTAGCCTCCGCACCTGATTGCCAAGCATTCACCTCTCAACCCCTCAAACCCCCAAAACTCTGTGACCATCAAATTCCTCAGTCAAATTGCTATTGTCGCCTGCATCATGATTTCAGTTAGATGACTGCACCGTCGTGCTTACTTGGATTTCAGTGCTTGTCGGCAACCCTACAACCCCAAACAAGCCCTGGAACGCTCCCCTATTACTCCCCTTGTACCACCCGCCCCCTAGGTTCCCACTTGATAAACCTTAATTAGCTCTGGCTATGTGTAAGTGACTTTCATTAAGGGAGAACCCAGAGGGGGTAGTATAAGGGGGTAGTCGGGGAATCCATAAATATCTACCCTATTTCCATTCTCTCTTCCGTTCTTCCAGCCCTATTATAATTGCAGTTTCCTTATTCGACTTATAAGACCCCTGTAGGAGAGCTACTTCCCGGCCACTGCTGCCACCGCCGTGAAACAGCTGCAGCCGAAACGGTCAGAACCCCAGCAGACCCAAAACCTGTGGCCTCATAGGAATTATATGAGCTATGGTCTAAAAACTCTTTAAAGGAGGGTATATGAGGGATTATGTAGGGGACTCTTGTAGGGGTTATAAGAGGAATGCTAGGAGGATAGACCATAGCTCATATGATGGTGATGTGGGGCTAAGGGAGAGTCATAGGGGGGGGGGGGCGGGGGGTATACAGGCAGTATATGGGGAAATATAGAGCTTAGGGTTCAGGGACATTACCCCGATAGTGGAGAATCAAGATCCAAAGAACAGGGAAAGTCAAATGGAACTTGGCTTGTATATGTTTATTTGAGGCACCCAGATCCCCACAGAATGGTTCCGGGTTTTTGGCTTGGGTTTAGGCATAATGTCTTTATCTAAGTGGATTATCCCAGTCATAGTCTGTTGTGCATTGTATGACCCATGCTTCATAGCTTGCAGAACGAGACACCTAATTTTTCGAAGCCCCCGCATGTATTGTGGGGGTACATCTGCTCATGCTCCAGAAGCTTCACAAGGAGTTCCGCAGAAGAGCTCCAAGTACTGCTGACCAAAGGAGATGTTTTTAGCGCAACAAGTCTCAAGATTGCAAGGGGGCAACTTACCCCTGGAACCCCATATGGCCCTGCTGCTTAGAAGGATAGAGGTCTTTGTTGTGCCTTCTGCGGGTTCCATGCTAGGTTGTAATACCGGGTGACTTCGTAGAGCTGCTCTCATAGGGCTTAGGGATATATTACCCGGATATACCTAAATAATTGACAATCACAGGGAAACTGTTATAAAGGGTTTGCCAGATTAGCTGGTGACATGCTTCATTTACAGCCCACGCAATGACAAAGAAATTGTCATTATACTTTATACTTCAGTCATAGCCCGCTTGTCCTGCTACGATGTAGATGGCGTCTTCTTCTTTCCTGATTTATGGCTCCTTTATAGGCGCAAGCTTTGAATGACCCAAAGCTCTATTCTGATTCAGACCCGCGTAGCACCAACATTTCCACAAACTCAAAATCGTGCTGCTATGATATGAGGCTACACCAGCAAACTGTGCCCTTTGTGAAGGTGCAGGTCGGTGCAGAAAGGGGTGGGGTTGGGACGCTGCTTTTCGGCCTTGGACCCTTAACCCTAGACCGGTAGTTTTTAGAATTGGGTTGGAAACCGTAGCACAGCTAGGGTGCCATGAAAGTCAGATTGCCAAGAAGGGAAGAGTCATGTATTTGACAATAAGGATCCATAGGCATCCAGAGTTAATGATAGATCCACTAGAACCGACTCGCCAAAAAGCGAACTCTGCGGTTCTGTTGGCTAACTCAGAGGGCCTTTGTTCATACAGCAACTGAAAAATGTATTGCAGCGATCCCAAAGGACTTTGAAGGATACACGCCTCCATCAAACTAGCATGGAACCCCTTCGAAAAAGAGCGCTACTGCAGAGGCCTAAAGAATTGCCAACATTTCGGTTCTAGATTCCTGGTATTATTGTGATATAGGGTGCCTCAAATAGACCACAAATTTACATGTGTAATCGCCCAGGGGGCCCGTTCAGTACTCGTTCTAGGGCGTGTTTTCAGGTTCCGCGTTAGCTTGTTGTGGTGTAGTGCTTCACGACGAAAATGAAGGCATTTGGGCTGTGGCTTAATCAGGGCTCATCGGGAGTCCACTATCATAGCATGAGCAGGGGTACTACGAGAAGTTCAGAGGCCAGGAATGCTTACAGCCTCGAAAACAAACCAAAAGTTGAGACTACCATCCATACGAGAAAGTCAATACTACAAAACTTGATACGTATCAAGCGGATCCCTGGATGTCAACTTTGTCAGGAAGATGGATGGAACTGATAGTTATAGCCTTACCTTTGCGAGCGCTTGATGCGGGATTCTGCAATGCTTAGGCTTAGGAGCGTGCGGGCTTGAGCTGCATAGGTGGTGGCGCAATGAATACCTTCTCTGAAACTCCTTGAGTTCAATTACCAGTCATCCTCATCCGAAGCAGCTCAGTTGTGCTCAGGGCCCCCCCGTATCTTTCATTGATGTTAGTTTGGAGATGGCTCTGACGTGTGCTGCCCCGCCAGCAACACCAGCTTACTACCATCACCGCTGCCGCCTCCGCCGCACTACTCTAGCAACCCGGCATCGTCCGAACTTCCAGCATTGTAAGTCGAATTTCTGCAATACCGGAGAACAGCGCCTCCAGGCATCACAGAAAACACTTTCATACGCTGTGGATACTGCCCCCACCTTGTAACAGTCATACACAGGATCCCCTGTGTTCGCGGTACAATATCGATAAGATTGTAACAATGCGGGATCAGGGTCCAAAGTATGCCTCAAGCTCCTGCTGACATCGAAGGACTTGCCTCCTGCACCCGTCTTGGGAGAGGAGCAGGGTACACAGAAGAGGCCGCATGCTGGGTTACACAGGAATTGGGTGCGAGAATGCTTGGTCACGGGGGATTGTTAAGGAAATTGCAGCCTGAATGCACAGGTATTCCTAAACTAGTAGCGAGGCGATTTTTTTTGAGAGACATGACTGGAGCTGGTAGCGTCAGTGTTTCAAGCGTTCACGGCGGATGGGACATGGAGGCAGCGTGAAGATGGAATTTGCCACAACGTCTTGAAAAGCCAACTTTGATTAGGGATGGGGCGGGTCGAGGGCAAGATCT
The DNA here is from genome assembly GCA_905231905.1 of Symbiodinium pilosum. Taxonomy (NCBI): domain Eukaryota; class Dinophyceae; order Suessiales; family Symbiodiniaceae; genus Symbiodinium; species Symbiodinium pilosum. Next base: position 15,859 of record CAJNIZ010010968.1, on the reverse strand, counting down.
TCACATATGTTCTCATCTTTTAAAGCTCGTCCCTGGTCTCTTTCCACTGCATGTTATGCATGTTTTGAATTTCTTGTAGTGCGTATTACTTGGTTGGTCTTCTTCCTACTTGAGTATGATTGAATAGTTGTTTGATTGAAAATGTTTTCTGTTCTGACACTTAGTTGTTTTTATGTGTTTGGAAACGTGACCATGTGCTTAACAGTACCTGGTGTTTTGCCAGCTAATTCGCTCTGCCCTTGCTTATTGATTTTGATGTTGCTTAGCTCTTCCTGTCATTCAGATTGCAAACCCTGATTTCTCCATGTTTGCCAATATTTTCAGGCCCTCAACTTGGTCCAATTAGTTTTCTGGGGTGGGACCAGCTTTGTTTTTCTAGCTATTTTAAAGCATTCTATTTTAAAGCCTTCCTGAACGCGTTCAACCACATGTTGTCAAATTCACGGTGTGATTTGTTTCGCACGTTCTTAAGTAAATGTTTTGTACCGTCGCTGAACTTGCAATTCTGTCAGCCTTCCGGTGTTCATCGATTCGTCGCTAGTGTTGATGTTGTTTCATGTTTTAAGTGTTGACTTTTGGTCGCCGCACAAGAGCCATATCTGGCAAACGACCAACTCGCCCCGCCTCTTGCTTTCAGCGGCATGTTTGAAATCTCCGTAAAGCTCCTTGAATGAAGCACATCACCATGCAGCCAAGTTGGCGGTGGTCGCGTCATACAGTCAGTCAGGCTGGTGGCTGTGGTATGGCGATTCGGGCGAAGGGGTGCAGTATAGCGTGGTTACCACAAGTGTGGGCGCGGCGTGTGGAGAGAGTTACCGGCAATTATTCTGACAGCGTCGGGGCATATCATACAAGGCGCGGGCATACTAACGATGAAGACGGGTTGAATTTGTGCTCTCAGACCGTGGTCCGCGATGACAGATTAGCAACACATTAAGGATCTCTTCAGGAGCATTAGCAGAAGTATGTTTGAAAAGTCACTCGAGCAACGGGCAAGTGTTGCTTACAAAGTACTTGGGCCGGAAGATTTTGGATGCATAAGCTTGAATTGAATCCGTTTAGATCCTGTGCAAAAAGAGCTGCATCGACAACCTCCCTGACTAGTGCCTACCACCAAACAGTCAAAGTTTTAGAGCCCATTTTTCCTGCAGGCCGTTCGGGTGCATCAGAGAGGGCTCGGGCATGCCCGGAAGTGCAGTCAGAGCTGGCAGGGCTGCATGACACGCCGTTAGATCAACCAGTTCCCCCAACGACGATGCTTCATTTGCCTCATTGGCTTCTCATGGTGTCTCGTGCTGCTTGTCCTGAGACTCGATATGACGGACGTAGTAGCCATTCTTCTCGCAGGCCGCCCCTGCCAGGTTACGCATGCTGTCAAAGCCGTGGGTTCTCATTCAGCATCCATGCTGACAGCGCAGAAATGCACTCACCTCCACATGATTACTTATGCGCAGTACATTGACTCTAACGACACGGTTACAAACTCACGGCACGTGTCGAAAAAATGGATAACGTTACGGCATGAAAATCTTCAGGGTAGCACCGCCACCTTGTCTCGGAGAGGGGTCTGGGCACGTTGGGCAATGAAGTCGGAGGTCGCAAGGGCCCATTCATGCTCTCACGTCGGTACAGCATGTTGCATCGAAATCAAAAATGCCCGCAAAGTTTTTGTCATGGGCGTCACAGAAGGTTTGTCACAGGGGGCAACAGCGTCGAGTTGGAAAGGGTGCACCCAGATTCTAACACCAAGCGAGGTTGACAGATCACCAACACTTTCAACTTGTGTGGTTACCAGTGTACACCAGGGTACAGCCTGTGAAACATGTCATTATAGCAAGGCTGGAAATTCTGTAAACTTGAATTGTGGAGGGCGTTGTGCTCACGGGAGCGCAGATGCGTGCCTGCCTACCTCCCCCTCCAATGCCAACTAGACAAACTGTTTCCCCGCAATGATGTTCTCACGGCTTGAGCCCCACCTGTGGACTGAGAGCCGCAGGAGGCGCTCCCATTCCGGACTTGCTTGGTTGTTTAGCTGGCAGCGGCGGCGGGGTGAGTTCGGCTGACCGTCCGCTGGAAACAAATTTGGGTTGTTGGCAACGCTCCTCTGAACGCCAGGTATTGCCTTGCTGCCTCAAGCTCCGGTTCTTCAATGCAAAACACTTACCATCCATTTTTCTTGCAGGGCTGCCAGGCGGCACGCATGGAGCAACAAACGCAGTTGGCGATTTGGCAGCAATGCGATTCAGCAGCGTCCACGTTGACAACGCAGAAATGCATTCACTTCCACATACGTACTTGAGCGCAGCTCATCAGGACATTGAGGCTGACCACAAAGTTGCAAGTCCGCAGCACGCATGTCAAACTCAGTAGCGTCGTAGTATAGAAAACCTGAAGAGTAGCTATAAGCATAACATTGATACAGATGAGAACGAGGCAAGGGTGCCTGCAGGCTCTCACACAGCGGTCCGGCTTGACAGCTCAGCAAGGCACTCTGCTTGCCCGTACTTAGTTGCAGGTCCGCAGCAGGCGGGGCAAGTATGAATAACATGATAGTCTTGAATAGCCTTGTCAGGAAGGATTCGTAGAAGGTTCTGTTGTCGCAGGCACGGACTTGGAGCTGGCGAGGATGCGTTCGAACCGCCCACACAGGGAACCCATCAACGGTTTACCTGTGAGCGTATTGCGGGTTGCGCTGCCAGGGTGTCAGAAAGGGGCTTGGGCGCGCCGGGCAATGAAGTCGGAGCGTGCCAGGCCTCATTCATCATGCCCTTAGCGTAGTCAGGGTTCAAGGCTCAGTAATGTGGTCAGTTTGCCAAAAAGATTTTCAACCCTGATAAAGTTTGAGCACCTGTGTCAAGAGGCATGAGATCAGGCTTGAGTGCGTGGAGTGACGGAGTTGAAGGAAGGAACAGTGCATTCAGGCTCTCACACAGCGGCCTGGGTTGGCAGCTCAGCAACGCATTTAGTTTGCCCACACCTAGTTGCAGGCTGCAGGGTCCACAGCCTGCGGGTCGACTATAAACAGCGTTAATACTCTTGGCGTGAGAAGGTTTCCGTGCAGGGAGTGACGGAGTCGAAGGAAGCAAGGGTGCACTCCGGCTCTCGCGCAGCGGTCCAGGTGGAAGCTCATGAATGCATTCAGTTGGCCCATACCTGTTTGCAGGTCCACAGCCTGCAGGTTAAATACAAGTAACGTTAACAGTCTTGAGAAGGCCTTGTCAGGCAGGACTCGTAGAAGGTTCTGTTGCGCAGGGCAATGGACTTGGAGCTGGCGAGGATGCGTTCGAACCGCCCACACAGGGAACCCATCAACAGTTAACTTGTGATCGTATTGCGGGTTGCGCTGCCAGGGTGTGTCAGAAAGGGGCTTGGGCGCGCCGGGCAATGAAGTCGGAGCTGGCCAGGCCTCATTCATCATGCCCTTACCATAGTCAGGGTTCAAGGCTCAGTAATGTGGTCAGTTTGCCAAAAAGATTTTCAACCCTGATACAGTTTGAGCACCTGTGTCAAGAGGCATGAGATCAGGTTTGAGTGCGTGGAGTGACGGAGTTGAAGGAAGGAACAGTGCATTCAGGCTCTCACACAGCGGCCTGGGTTGGCAGCTCAGCAACGCATTTAGTTTGCCCGCGCCTGGTTGCAGGCTGCAGGGTCCACAGCCTGCGGGTCGACTATAAACAGCGTTAATACTCTTGGCGTGAGAAGGTTTCCGTGCAGGGAGTGACGGAGTCGAAGGAAGCAAGGGTGCACTCAGGCTCTCGCGCAGCGATCCAGGTTGAAGCTCATGAATGCGTTCAGTTTGCCCATACCTGGTTGCAGGTCCCCAGCCTGCAGGTTAAATATGAATAACATTGACAGTCTTGAGAAGGCCTTGTCAGGAAGGACTCGTAGAAGGTTCTGTTGCGCAGGGCAACAGAGTCGCAGCTGGCAAGGATGCACTCGCGGTCGTCGCACAGACTCTTGAGGGTAGCACTGCCCTGGTGTGTCAGGGATCGCCGGGTTCGGAACGAGCACGGGCCCGCTCACGCTCTTATGTCTCAGGGTCGAATGCTCAGTTATCCATGCAGTCGGCCCACGCGCGACATTGATACCGGTCAGAACATCCTTGCCAGAAGGCATCAGAGCGGCTTTCAAGCAGGGGGTGACGGAGTCAAAGGAAGCTTAACAGCTGCCCTGTTCAGCTCGGCAATGCATTCAGTTTGCCAATACCTGGTTGCAGGTCCTCGGAGGTGGCAAGGACGGCGAGTGACAGCGTCAAGGAAACAAGGGTGCGCTCAGGCTCTCACGCAGCGGTCCGGGTTGACAGCTCAGCAGTGCACTCAGGCACTCAGTTTGCCCACACGGTGGCAGGTCGACGGCCTGCAGGTCAAATGTGAATAGCGTTGTCAGGGGGGAGTAGACAAGGTTCTACCGCCTGCGGGCCAAAGCATTCATTCGCGTTCCCCACACACAGCGCCCCCCCAGAGTTACTGCCATGGCGTGGAGATTCATTGTATGTTAGGGAGAGGCTCGGGCGCGTTTAGCTGGCAGGGTGCTTCGTTGAGTGTTCCCATACACGGTTGCAGGTCCACAGCATGTGTCACAAGTGGGGCATCAGAGAAGGTTTCTGATCGGGGAGTGATAGAGCCAATTCAAGCAAAGGTGCATTCAGGCTTTCACACAACGGTCCGGGCTGACAGCTCAGCAACGCCTTCAGTTCGCCTATACCTGCTTGCAGCTCCCGCCAGCTGTAAGTTGACGTGTTGGGCAGGGCGCAAAGCTCAGTCATGCATTCAGTTTGCCAACGCGCGGTTGCAGCTACACTGCGTCTGACGTGAAGACTTAATCAATGACACTGGACATTGATACAGTTGAAGACAGCCTTGTCAGGCGGCGTCAGAAAAGGCTTTGGGGCAGGGACTGACGGAGTCTAAAGAAGCAAGGGTGCAATCGGGTTGACAGCTTCAGCGCTGCATTGAGTTTGCAGAGAAGGTTCTGGCGCGCAGGAGTTGGCCCTGGCCAGGATGCATTCATACTCCGTGCTGTCATAGTATGGAGATTTTTTGAGCGTAGTGCCGCCACTGTTTGAGGGGTCGGGCGCGCAGGGTAGCAAAATCATACTAGCAGGGCCCATTCATACCCTTATGTTGGTCAGGGTGAGGGAGTCGAAGGAAACAAGGGTGCACTCAGGCTCTCGGCCGTCCAGAACGGCCCCGCGCAATGCATTCAGTACGCCCGTACCCGGTTGCAGGTCCGCTGGCAAGGACAGCAAGTGACGGACTCGCAGGAAGCCAGTATGCATTTAGGCTCTCACACAGCCTGCGGGTCAAATATAAGTAGCGTTGATAGTCTTGAAAGAATCTTGTTATGGGGTGAACAGAAAAGGTTCTGGCACGCAGGGCAAAGGATGCATTCGGATTCCCACTGTGGAGATTCGTGAGGGGAGCAGTGTCAGGGTGTTTCATGGAGGGTCTGAAGGGTGCGTGCAGACATTTCTTAGGAATGCACTCAGTGTGCCCATGCCTAGTCAAATGTGACTAGCGCTAATAGTTCACAGAGAACCCGCCGACCGCTAATCTGTCATTGTAAGGAGATTCTAGAGAGGTGCCAGAGAGGGGAGTGGACACGGGCCACCAACCCGCGGCGGCAGGCCCACAGCGTGTCGCACACACATGACATTCACACAGTCAGAGAAGGATTCAGGGTGGAGTTGTAGTGACTGACAGAGTCGAAGGAGGCAAGTGTGCGCTCAGGCTCTCACGTAGCCGTCCGGAACAGCCCGGCAATGCATTCAGTCTGCTTGAAGGAAGCCAGTGTGCGTTGAGGCTCTCATTCATCAATGCATTCAGTTTGCCTACACGTAGTTGCAGGTCCGCAGTGTGCGGGTCGAAAGAAACAAATTGTACTGATCGTCTGATAATCTTGAGTACACCTGTTAGGGGGGAATGAGAGAAGGTTCTCGCGCGGGGGGAGCGGGGTCGGAGCTGGCAAGGATGCATCCACACTCCCACACAGGGAACCCGCCGAGAGCTAATTGTCACGCCTGGAGATGTTAGAGGGTAGTGCTGCCAGGGCGTGGCAGAGAAGGTATTGGGGACACCAGGCAAGGGCTCACACATGTTCTTAAACCTGTCTGGATGCAAAACCCAGTGTTTCATGCACTTTGCCCGTGCGCGGTTGGGGTACACAGCATGTGGCAAAAATAGGAGTGGCGTTGATCCAGGACAGTCTTGTCACGAGCGTCAGAGAAAATTTCAGGGTAGGGAGTGACGGAGTCGTAGGCAGCAAGTCTCACATAGCCGGGTTGACTCAGCAATGCATTTAGTTCGCGCACACCTGGCTGCAGGTCCTCAGACCTGGCAAGGAGGGCGAGTAACAGGGTCAAACCAGGAAAGAAGCCAGGGTGCGCTCAGGCTCTCACACAGCGGTCCGGGTTGACGGCTCAGCAAATATCCGCAGCTTGCGGGTCAAAAATTTTACGTAGGCCCGGGATCAAAGCTCAGTGTTGCGTTCAGTTTGTCAATAGGCAGTTGCAGGGGGGGCCCGAGAAGATTTCAGGATAGCAAGTGATGGAGTCGAAGAAGCAAGGGTGTATTTAGGCTCTTGTACAGCCGTCCAGGTCCACAGCCTGCCGGTTACCCCTCTTGGGAGGGAACCAGAGAAGGTTCTGGCGCGGGGGCCAAGGAGTCGGGCTGACAAGGATGCATTCACGCCCCCACGCAGGGAGCCCGCCGACAGTTAAACCTGTCACTGTATGGAGATTCTACGTATTCTTACATGGGTAAGGATTCAAGGCGCGGTAGCGCGTTCAGCTTGCCACCCCGCGGCTGCGGGTTCACAGCAGGTGGCAGAAACATACATTACATTCGTACAGTTGAGGACAGCCTTGTCAGGGGCATGAGAGAAGGTTGCGCAGTGGGGGGATTGACGGAGTCGAAGGAAGCAAGGGTGCACTCAGGCTTTCACACAGCAGTCCGGGCTGACAGCTCAGCAATGCATTCAGTTTGTTTATATCTGGTTGCAGATCCACAGCCTGCGGGTCAAAAGAAGTGAATAGTGTTGATGGGCTCACACATGTTCTTACATCTGTCTGGATGCAAAACCGAGTGTTCCATGCACTTTGCCCGCGCGCAGTTGGGGGTTCATAGCATGTGGCAAAAAACAGTAGTGACGTTCAGGGTAGGGAGTGACGGAGTCGTAGGCAGCAAGTCTCACACAGCGGACCGGGTTGCCACCTCAGCAATGCATTTAGTTTGCCCATACCTGGCTGCAGGCCCTCGGACCTGGCAAGGAGGGCAAATAACAGAGTCAAACCAGGAGGGAAGCAAGGGTGCATTCAGGCTCTCACACGGCGGTCCGGGTTGACAGCTCAGCAATGGACTCAGTTTGTCCACACGCAGTTGCAGGTCCGCAGCCTGCGGGTCAAAAATCAACAGAGTAGGTAGTCTGATTATCTTGAAAATAGCCTTGTCAGGGAGCATCAGAGAAGGTTCTGGCACGGGGCAAACGATACATTCACGTTCTCGCAAAAGGAACCATAGTATGGGATTCGTAAGGGCAGAACACCGCGCTCATCCGTCAATGCATGCTCTTCTTACATCACATAGAGATCAAGGCTCAGTACTGCGTTCAGCTTGTCAATAGGCAGTTGCAAGGGGGGGCCCCGAGAAGATTTCAGGGTAGCAAGTGATCGAAGAAGCAAGGGTGCATTTCGGCTCTTGCACGGCGGTCCAGGTCAAGAACGCGTTCTGTTTGCCCACAGCCGAGCGTCAGGGACGTATTCTTACATGGGTAAGGATTCAAGGCGCAGTA
>CAJNIZ010010967.1:0-11533 GCA_905231905.1 Symbiodinium pilosum | reverse complement strand
GAGGTCACCCGAGGTCACCCGAAAATCGTGGAATTAACGAACCGACCCGAAACTGAAACTAACCGACGACCTGACCCTCAATTTCGCGGGCTTTGTTTTTTAAGGTCAGGGTTCTTCACCTTGGGATAGTTTATGTTGAGGGAGAGGAATTAGAAGTTGCTGGGTGAGGGCGGAGAGTGGGGGGCTGAGTGTGGAGGGGGGGCAGGTTGGTTTGGAGCTTCTTGAATAGGATGGCGGGGGGGGCTCCAGACCTGGAGGTTTTGGGGGGTTCTGGGAGGTGCTGGGGCAAGCCCCAGAGAATTTATGGTTCCCCCACCAAGAAACAAAGACTGTGGGCCCCCACAAAGGCCAGGACCTGCTCGCTCCTGGAGCTCAGTGGTAAGTGTGCAGGCCCTGCACTGCGAGGTGCCGGGCTCAACTGCCGGTAGGCGCGCAGAAATAAGAAGCGCAAAGTAAATTCTGGACCATTGGTTCGGCTGAGAGGGTCCTGGGACCCCTGGGAGGCCCCTGCAAGGCCTCTGGGAGGTGCTGGAAGTAAATTCTGGACCATCCTTTCCGGGCTCTGAGAGGGCCTGGTTAGGGTGGTTCCCTTACCAAGAAACAAAGACTGTGGGCCCCCACAAAGGCCAGGACCTGCTCGCTCCTGGAGCTCAGTGGTAAGTGTGCAGGCCCTGCACGTAGGCGTGCAGAATTTTGCTTGCAAAGCTTTTTCTGGACCATTCCCGGCCTATGAGAGGGCCCTGGGCCCTGGGAGGCCTCTGGGACAAGAAAGGCACTGGGAGGCCCTGGGGCAAGGCCCAGAGAATTTATTTTGCACAAGCCCCATCCCCTGTGTGTTGAGGCGGATGCACAGGGGCCCGCGCACACCCCGTGCCCCTAAGCCCGAACCCTTGTGAACTGCGTAACTCATAGACAGACGCATGCAAAAGCTCCAGCCCCACCCCTGTGTATTGAGGCGGATGCACGACAGGGTGAAAGCAAATATAATTTTTTCTCGAAGTTGATGTTCAAGACAGCTGCAGATCCACGCAGTCAGGGCGGTTCCATAAAGGAGGCCAGGGTTCCAGTGAATCACAAGCAGTACTTCAGTTGCAACGCAGAAGCATTCCCTCGCAAAGGTGGGCTGGCTCAATCAGCGCCTCCAACGAAGCTGCCGCATCAGAGAGCAAAATCCAAGCTATGGCAGCTTCTAAAGAGCGCGAAGCCAACTTCGATTGGCTGCGTCTTGTCACTGAGAACGGCCAGGAGTACTTGGGGTGTGCCTTGTGCATGAAAAACAAACCCCGATCTTCCATGGACAAGTTCATAGCTGGCAAGTACTCCGTTGGCAAGTATCTCTATGCCCGGACATTCAAACTCCACGTTGAGTCTGCTGCGCACCAAAAACAGCTGAAGCACGAATTGGAACCTTGCACGCCAGAGCGCCCAGTCTCTGTGAAACGGGCAGGGAGCAGTGGCACCACGGCCACCAGCCTTGAAGGTAGCCCTGCAAGCGCTTCCAGTGGAACACAGAGTACTCCGCGCGGCAAAAGTCTTGTGGCCATCATTACGCATGAGTTGCTGAGTGTCTATGTGGCCCTACACCAGATGTGGTCCGTGAGTGTCTGGGCCATGTCAAACAGGCTTTCCAGAAAGGTGGGAGGGCAATTGTCTGCCTCGCACGACAGCTCCACGGTGTTTGACAAGTACAGGGAGTTCCTTACATCAGACTTGCAAGAGCAACTGGCTGATGAGCTGTGCTCATGGATTCACAGAAGCCATACTCGAGTCCTTGGCCAAAACGGGCATCAACATGGACCTGATGCGCGGGTTCACAGCGGATGGAGCTTCTGTTATGGGCACCAGGAAAGCACTTGGCACGGGTGGGTCAAATGTTTACAAGCTGCTGCAGGACAGTGTGCCAGTCCGCATGCTCAATACCCATTGCGCTGGCCACAAGGTCCAGCTAGCCATCGCGGATGCGCTGAAAGTGGACGCGTATCTGCAGACACTGGATGGCACAATTCGTGGGCTGTTTCGCTGGCTACGTGCTCACCCTCATGGGAAACTAGATCTTTGCTTTTGGGCAGAGATCTGTTGTGAGGAAGAGTACCTCACACAGTTGGGCACAGGCAAAGCACGCTGGCTATCATTGAGGGATCCAGTTTGCAAGATCCACAAATCATATCATACCCTTCTATGCCACCTGCACTGTTCTTACCAAGAAGAGCGGGAGCGGGAAAAGAAGAAGCAGCTCGCAGAGCTCTTCCAATTCATGGCTAGTTGGGAGTTCCGCGTTGTCCTCGCAGGCATGGCGGACGTTTTGGATATTGCATGGATTGCTCCAAAACCTCACCATGAGAGAGGTTTTGGAGGTGCGTGACAGGCTCTGCAAAGAAATGCAGCAGTTCTGTCAAAAGAACAGCTATGCAGCGGATGCATTTGTAAGATGTGGCCAACCGCGATGCCAAGACCGCCGGACCTTCCTTCCAACCAGGCTAGAGCAGATGTTGGACATTTATGCGAGGGCAGGCCACATGGCGTATGAGCTCAAGTACCTGACCGAAGAGAAAGGGCAGCTGGAGTTCTCGAATCTTGGTTCGCTAAGCGAGATTGTTTTCAAGTTGTTGAGCCCATGTTACCCAGGCAAGTTTACAACAGCATTGCTTGTCCAAAGACAGATAAGGTTGAAGCTGAAGCCCCTGACGAGAGCAGCGAGGAGCAACAGAAGCAGCAAGCGAAAGACATTTTCAAGCGACTGTCAGCCTTTTCTGAGGCATGCCAGGAAAAGGTGTTCGACCGCTTTCCAAACGTTGCAGTGTATGCTCACTTTAGCTCTTTGCTGGAGGTTACAGACGCCCGCGCGCGTCTGCCTCTTGAACATGTTTCAGGGCTAGCTTCTTTCTACCAAGTGCCAGAGGAGTCGCGTGACGATTATGTGGCTGGCTGGCGTCGCTTGTGGGCAGAGTGAGCAGCCCTTCTGGGTAGAGAAGAAAACGGGGACTCCAAAAAGCTTTGGTTGTCCATCTTGGCTGCGTGCAGCACAGAGCCTTTCCAACAAGGTGCTGCACAATGTGATGCGCGCACGCCCGTGCTTGCCTGGATCTTGTTCCAATCCCAATCCTGCAGCTGCGAGCGCGTCTTCGCGCTAGCTGCTGAGGCCGTCAAAAAGCTAGGGGCAGGACACGGGACTTTGACGTATGAGCCATACTTGCTGGCAAGATTGAACGGACCTGACCCGAAAGTGGCTGACACCTGGCTTCATGGCCTTGCAAAGCGATTGGCTGAGACGCAGGAGATGCGCTTTGCGGCTTCGCTGGATGGCTTTTACAAGCGCAAGGGGAAGCTTGTGGCCAGAAAGCGCTCCGAGCGGAGCGATAAAGGCTGCAAAAGAAAGGGGTACAGGTTTCTTAAAAGGGTGCGAAGGCTGAGTGAGGCAAGTGCCTTGATAGGCCTTGTGAAGGGGGAAGCTTCGCTCACTGCCAAGCCAGCTTCCGAGCTGCCTGAGATGGACATTATGGCTGCCCATAGCCCTCTCAAAAGAAAGTCTGACGGATGAGCGCAGCTGAAGTGCCCACCAATGTTGTCCAGACTGTCCGCAGTCACATGTCGGGGTTAGTGCTGATCATAGGCAGGAGAACCCTATGGAACTCTGTGTGCTAGCGACGGAGCTAGCTTCACATCTTTAGATCTTTGAAGCGGCTTGCTGGCAAAACAGGGCTCGGCCTCATATGCAAAGGAAAACCTGTGGGGCCCCCAAATTGTCAGATTGTCTGAAAATGCTTCCTGCCTTCACTCCACAAGGCTGCTTGATGGCCCATTTGCCTCAGTTGAACAGAATCTTGATAGCCTAATTGGCAGAGCGCTAGGCATGACACCGTCTTGTTAATGTTGGGTGGTTCGAGTCCCGTGGCGCGCATCCCGTTGCACGAGCCCACCCCTGGCGCTCCACCCTCACCTCGACCTCTATGGGCTTAGGGTTCTCTTGAACTCTGATTGTGCTTTTTTGTTCTTTGGGTTTTGTTTTTAGGTTTGGCGTTGAGATTGGCTGAGTTTGGTGCTGTGACTCTAAAGCCAAAGGCAAATGGATGCATGGTTTGCTGTGAAACTTGATGACAGTAAGCTTCAGAAACGGGCCTTCCGCAGGCCCACCATGGAACTAGAGCCAGAGCACATCTCAAGGATCCCCTGGGTGGTGACCGAAATGGCTTCAGACCATTGCTGCAATCATTCAGTAGCCTAGTCGGAATCAAGGCTGAGCTTGGCGCCCAGCAATGCAGAGTCAAGACCCAGGGGCCCTCTTGGCAAATGCCAATAAAACACGAATTGAATAAAGATCTCTTGAACGGAAAGACTTCACAGCCCTGGAAGGTGCATCACGGCGAGCTCGTGGGGGAGAACTTCATCATCTATGCCCAGCTTCACCTATCATAGAATAACCCACAAGACGTAGGGAACCCCAAATTAAGTAGAAATAACGACCCGACCCGACCCTGCAAATTAAGGGATTTAGCGCTCCGACCCGACCCGACCTGAACTTAATTTCAAATGCCAAATTATTATAAATACCCAGTATATATTGGCTATATAAGGGTTATATATGGCAATAGGATTAAGGGTCCCTATTAGGGGTCCCTCCTTAAATTCCTAGATCATACGTGGGTCATAAAAGTAGGTCACACTTCCAAGAGGCCATCTCAGGGAACAATACATACTAACCTTATATCTGGTGGTGCAAGATGAAACCCCAAAAAATCATGCTAAATACCCCAGTAATACCCTTTTCCCCTTTTTGCTTGGGGGTATCCTTATTAAAACTGAGTAGTAGGAAATAGGGTACTCTTATCACTAAGGGGCTACTGGAACCTAGCATCGCTCCATCCACAGTTTGCGCGCGCATACGGGATGGCCCGCGCGCCTGTGGCCTCCTTGAAGGGAGTCCTCTGGCGGGCAGTTGTGCCCCAAACTGGCTCAAGGTTAGGGGTTTTGGATTTGGGCATTAGGGTCTTGGGTTTAGGGTTTAGGAGTTTAGGGTTTGGGGTTTAGGGTTTAGGGGTTTAAGGTTTGGGGTTTAAGGCCGAAGGTTTAGGGTTAAAAGGTCAGGAGTTGGGTACTGCCCCTCCCCAGTAACAGTCTATATTAGGGGTCCTATTAAGGGCTATATATAACCATATTAGAGTCATTATCCAACTGTTAGTGAAGGGGGGCAGTACCCAATGGCTAGGGTTAACCCTAAACCCTAAACCCTTAAGGGGTTAAAAGGTCAGAAGCTTCTTGGCATCATGGAGTCCCTTCTGGACGCCTTCTGGTAGAAAGGCTTCACGCCATGCAAACCTTACCCTAAGGGTCCAAGGACCCAAATAATAGGGTCCCTTTAGAGGGGTTATAGGGGGATCTCTAGGGATATTAGGGGGCTATATAGGGGTATATAGGACCCAAACAATAGGGTTTTAGGGCCCAAATACCATCAATATTATAGTATTTGGGCCCTCAAACCGTATTATTTGGGTCCTTGGACCCTTAGGGTTATACAAGCCTAGATCAACCCAATATGCACCCTACGTAAATAGGGTTTAGGGTTTAATTTTTGTGGAAGTCCATGTACTGTCATAAGAACAGTCCACAAAACTCAGACTTCAAAGCAGGTAACCACACCAATTTGAAAACTAAAGCTGAGCCAGTGGGGTGGAATCGATTGCGCTCCTAAGCCCCATTTGCACGCGTCGTCCTAGAGGGTCCCGTCTTGGGCTTAAAGGGACCCTCTTGGACTGGCTCACATTGCCATTGCTTGCAGAGCTAAGCAGGAGAGGTTCCTAGTTGGTTTGGGACGGACATTCTGCAGAAAGGTTTTCGGGTGGGTAGCTTCCACGTGGGTAGCTCCATGACAATGCCGGTATAGGGAACCAGTCCTCCATTCCCTGCCAAACCGCTGTCCAGTTGTGCCGCTTAGTCAAGGGTTTGGGAGTAAAAGGCTTAGACGAGAAGGTCTTGGCTGATTTTGCATAGTATAACCTTGAGGGTCGCCTGAAGCTACGCTGGGTTTGTCAGAATTTCTTGCGGACAGGGGGCGACTTCTGCACTCGTACACACTAAGCCCTTGTGTGGAGGTGCAGGCGTGTTCTTCTGGTTCCGTACATGATGAATGCCCAGCATGTCCTGTATTAGTAGGGGTTTCTCGGTGTGGCTTCCTGGCACAATACGGTCTCCATAGTAGTTTCACACATTTGGAGACCCTCCGTTCTTCAGACAACCTGACAAAATACCAATTTCCTCCCCTCATAACAAACCCTAAGGGTCCAATTACCCAATAATCATATACTTGCCCAAAACCTGTACTAAACTCACTATTACCCAAAACCCAAGTGCCTAATTATTGGGTACATGGACCCTTAGGGAAAGACCATTCGCTCCTTTCACTAACGATTACCACCAAATATCATCGTTCTGACCTTGATGATGCGGAAAGTTGGTGCAGGTGAAGGGTAGCATTTTACTATTGGGGGAGGTGGGAAGGGATTGCTACTCTGTGGCCTACACCCTACTTAAACCTTAAACCTCAATCAAGGGTTTCGAGTCCTGCAGGTAGCCCAAGGTGGGTGTTCATTTGGAGAATGCATAAGGTAATTCAAGTCTTGCTGTGCTGAAGCCCGATACGAAACATAAGAAACTTTTGAAACAGCATTCGGGGCGCAATGTAGGCTTTCTTCAGAAATCCTCAACCTTTTACCTGTAGGCCCTATGCCTTGATACCCCCTAAATTATAAACCCTGGACCTAACCCCTGAGGCTCGCAGGCAATGTGTGACACGACGGCATTTAAAGCAGCGAGTCGGTCGAACGACACGTCCTCGCCGAGTTTCTTGGTTGCTCCAAGTATAGATGCCAATTATGAATTACATTCTAAGGTACATGGTTTATGGTGTTTGAGGACAAGGTTGCACGGAGGTCCCCTAAACCCTACATCCAAGCACAGTACAGGTCTTCCAGCTTGGTGTTGTGCAGCCAAGTCAGGTAGAACTTGATTGAAGGACCCTGAATGTCAACGCCTAGTGGTGAGTATGCACTTGGGCTGGTCTATATTATGGAAACCCCATAGTTTACTATGTACACATATTCTGGTTACTTAGTTTAGGTTCCCTAACGGCAACCAAGGTAGTGATACCTTTTGGCACTGCCTTCACCCAGCAATGGTAAGTGTCGACAATCATTGCAGTATGGTTCTATACAAACTATAGTATACATCCTATTACAGACCCAATGCATGTCCATATCACAATGTAGTAGATGTTGGGGCTCGGAAATTGGGGTCTTGGTCCTGCGCGTCAGAGGCTGCAAACTGGAGCACCAGGCCATATGCTGCACGGTTGGTACGGCTTTCGGGTTTGTCCCGGCGGCACCGACCATGATTCACCTTGAGTGTCTCTCTGATTTTCCCACTGTAGCAAGCTTGAGATTGATAGGATGCTATGCAGGTAAAAACACTTATATATGCATCCAGTCCGAGAATCATGTTTTCAAATGGGCTGCAACTGTAGGGGCAATGCAACATCTGCTCCCAAGAGCCTTTAGAACATCTCCTTGACAGTACATAGTCCAAAAAGCAGAAACACACCACCAGCAGGCCCAACACAGATAAGTGTCCGAATTTACAGGGGTTTAGGGTTTTGACTCCCCCCAACTTACATGGAGCCTCGCTCTCTTGCAGGGACAATGGTCTTGAGACTGCTCCTCTTCAACTTGCATGTACGTTTGGGGGGGCTAGGTTTAGGGCCTTCTTTCATGTTCGTTGCACTCAGACGTTTCGTCACACAATACCTAACCCTAAACCGTTAATCTTCAAAGCGTCTGGCCATGTCCAACGATCGCCCATGCCACTTGGAGGGACATAGGGTTAATGCTAACATGAGAGTTTCATGGAATGGGCGGGTCCCTTAACGGCCATATAGGGATTCCAAGGGCAATTATAGCGGTTCTTACTCGGGAGTATATAGGCATTTCTTGGAGAAAAATCATTTGAGAAAACTCCCAAATTCTACACGACAATACCTACCCTTTACCCTGGACATTGTCATGTCCTAGCATGCTAAGGTCATGCACGATTTTTTCGTATCCACACTAGGCAGGGGAATGCAGCTGACCTCAGACGAGACATACGTCACCGCGCACCTGAACAGTTTTATCAAGCGCTCTGTGTTCGAAAAGGTGGCCTTCATTTTGCTGGTAGAGAATGGCACTTTTGCAAGCCCCAGGCAGTCACCGCTTTGAAAGTTTCAGGGTCCACGTAGTAATTATGTCGGATACTGAAACAGTATAGGCGCCAAAAGTTTACCGTTTTGCGCATGCTGTGATGAGACCTTGTGCCCTTTGCGCAGTTCGTGCCAGCTGCTGACCACGTCAGCAGCCGCGAATCGCCAGTTGGAGGTCCGCTTTCTAAACTTAAGCCCGCAACGCAGGTAAAGCAATGGCCCAAACACCCTCAACAAAGGACCATAGATTTAGGACCTTGCCCTAAGGGTCCAAGTACCTAATAATCATATACTTGCCCAAAACCCGTACTAAAATCACTATTACTCAAAACCCAAGTACCTAATCATTGGGTACATGGACCCTTAGGGTTGTGGATTTAATTAACGCCCGAAGCCGTGTGGGTTTGGGGTTAGGTTCCAAGTGCACCGGGCTCTCGGTGCAAGGCTCGAGAGAGGCCAACTCCCCAAATCCTCTTGGCTCCCGACACAGGTTTAGGGTTTAGGGGTTTAGGCTTTAGGGTTCAGGGGTTTAGGGTTTAGGGGTTTGGGCTTTAAGGTTTAGGGGTTTAGGGTTTAGGGGTTTGGGCTTCAGGGTTTAGGGTTTAGGGGTTTAGGCTTTAAGGTTTAGGGGTTTAGGGTTTAGGGGTTTGGGCTTCAGGGTTTAGAGGTTTAGGGTTTAGGGTGTTCAAGTACCCAATGAGCACACACTTCCCCAAAACGTGCCCTAGAATTGCAATTAGCAGAAACGCAAGAACTCAAGTAGTTTCAGTTTGTACTTTGAAGGCATAACCCGAAACTCCAATCTCAAAAGCTAACATCCCCTAAACCCTAAACTAGCAGCCATGCAGGGGTGTTGACTAAGCCCTTTTTCCCTTTTTTGGGCGTCCAAAGTCCCAAAAAGCGGGACCCCTTCCCAGACCCCTGGGAGGATCCAAGTAGGAAATCTTGCACCACCTTAAGGTCCTAAAGTCGTAGGAATTACAGTACTGTAGGGACCCCTAGGTGGTGCAAGATTTCATCCATCAACAGTACTACTGGGTGATTTAAAAGAACCCTTCAGGTACTTTCTAGATCCGCCCAGCGGTTAGAGTTTTAGTCCTACCTTACGAAGGATCCTCAGTCACCAGGATGGCTGTGGCTGTCTGCTTTTTAGTTGGGCATTCTGTACGAGCTGTAGGCTAAACTCCTTAAGGGGGGGATTATGTAGCGCTAAGGGTCCATGTACCCAATAGTTAGGTACTTGGGTTTTGGGTAACAGTGATTTTAGTACAGGTTCTGGGCAAATATTTGATTATTAGGTACTTGGACCCTTAGGGTGGGGGATTATCTAGGGGTTGTTGCGGTGGATGTTAGGAGTTCAGACAATAGCTCAGATGAGCTACTGTCACTATTAAGCTTTCCAAGGGGCCATTAAGGGTTCACGTCTTAGCATTCAGGGTTACCGAGTTACAACTAACCAAGGGTGGATACATGGATACTTTTGGTAGTTTAGTAGAAAGCATGTCCATTACTTAGATGGGAATGTTGACTGTAGCTCAGATAGGGACGAGCTTCATGGAGGTTTATGGCTATATATGGGAAGCAGTACAGAATTATAAGGCAGGGATCCTGGACTCGCCCCCCAAACCAACATGTAATTCCCAAAGATAGCAATGTTAGAAACTTTCTACCACTCTACTTCACGATTATGTTAAATCTAGTGGTTGGTGCGAGGAATGAAGGACATCTTGCAAAGGTTTAGGGTTTAGGGTTTAGGGCTATGGTCTAAACTCCTTGAAGGGGGGTTATATGGGGGATTATATTAGGGACTACTATAGGGGTTATTAAGGGGGATACTAGGAGTTTAGACTATAGCTCATATGCCCGCGAAAAGACGATTAGTTCCGAATATAGAGTAACATCATAATATGATGTTATTATGTCGTCCTGGCTGTGATACTTTTCCAACCGCTGGAGCACAACCCTAATGCACCTCCTAAAACCGTGAATTCCCTACTTGGAGGTCCAACGGTACTTATGACCTGCTGATAATTGCAGATGCAATCCATTGATGACAATTTTCGAGTATTGAGGCGGCTTGGACTTGGATTAGACGTACAGTTCTAGATATAGCCCCCCTTAAGTAGATAGAATATGGCTTTGGGTGCATTATAATCCCCATATTCCATCCCTAAACCCTAAACCCCAAACCCTGAACCCTAAACCCCATATTCTATCTACTCAGGGGGGACGATAAGCAGTAGTTACGCCAAACCTCGAAGCTGCTTTTATTAAGGGTTTAGCACGGTTTAGGGTTCAGGGTTTAGGGTTTAGGGTTTAGCGTTACCTAAACGCACACGGGCTTAGGGTTTAGGGTGTAGGGGTTGCTCCGGGGGTTTAGGTAACACATATATTGTACGTGAGGACTTTACTCGGATGATCTGCCTACTGATTCAGGCATTTACACTTGAAAGCAGACATCTTTGTTGGGAGCGTATTGTGTTAATGTGGGGTTTTGAGGGGTGCTTTACAAAGCGAGGTCCTTGAACATGGTAGCCTCGGGGACCCTGAGCCTATGTGTACATATCTATATTACATACTATATATAATATATGTATACACACATTCATGTATATGTATAGCGGGGATTATGTGCTAAACTGACAACCCTGACCCGGATCCGAAACCCAAAGCCCAATTGTTCGTACTCAAGTTTGACCTTCAGAAACTGGACTCCTACAACTCCCCAAGGATGCGGGTACTTCTGGGTCATGCACGAGGTTTAAGGTGAACTATACGCCCCTAACCCCTAACACCATGACTCGGCTTCTTGTTGCAGGCGTTACGATCGCAGCTGCTGGCCTATGAAGCGTCGGGACCTCTGCCATGCAAATTATCGTCTAAACTCCTTGAAGGGGGTTTCATGGGGGAGTATATAGGGTTCAGGGTCTAGGGCCTAGGGTCTAAACTACTTGCAGGGGGTTTAAACAGGGGATCTTGGTAATTATTGTGGCCCCTATATTACGAACCTACTTTAAACAGCCAGTGGACCACTGGTTGGCACTTTGGCTTCGTGCTTCGGCGTTGCGGCGCGGTCAAGGGTTTAGGTTCCTTGCAGAAGACGGAGTTCGCCTGGAAGGCTCGCGCTGGAGTCGACGGCGACCAGTTGCTAATACTGTGGCCTTTTCTGGGTCCCCAGCACAGTATGGCCCCATAATTTAATTGTAAACGCTAGCGCGCGCCCGCCTCGGCTGGCCGGGCTTCCCACTGTAGGAACATGTAATTATAGATATGCAGGTATTTAAGTTAGGTATACGGATACAGTCATAT
>CAJNIZ010010966.1:646-11535 GCA_905231905.1 Symbiodinium pilosum | reverse complement strand
TATTCTTGTTATGAACATGTCTTGAAAGGGATAGTTTCTTGTCAAGCCGCACGAGTTGAAGAATGCCTTGCCACCAACGGTTCGGTTGAAACCGCCCCTACCAAGCCTGACGCAACGCCACAGGTCGCTCCCCATCTGCCCTGCCACAGTCGCCCGCACCGCTGCGTTGCAAGGCTGCGCAGTCGTTCTTGGTTCTACGTGCGGCGGCGGGTCACTTCGTCAAACCATGTTGAATCAATGTGCCGAGTGTGGTAGCAATGGCCAAAAACCGTCCCAACACTCGCAAGTGCCAACAGTGAAGCCGGAGTGGTTACCTTGGTTGATCTCCCACGTCCTCGCGCGACTGCGGGCATCGCGTATGCCCATGGCTTCATGTACATGAGCTGGCTCGCCCCCTCCAAAAAATTAAAGGCAAAAAAAGCTCGGCTAAAGTAAGTTTTTGCTGTGCTGCGCAACCCGCTGCCGCGTGAGGGGACGGGGCTGCGGACGGGGACGAGGCCGATTTGCAAGCCAAGCTGTGTTGGCGGGTGCCAATCCATGCGGTTTTCACGTGCACTGCCGTTGCGCACGGACCCGCAACCTTTGCTATCGCAACCACGAGCTATGGTTGACGCTGCCTCGCAATCACCGTGTTCTGCTGCGCTCCCAGCCCGGACCGCACGCGCGGGCCTAGCCAGGCGAGGCAGTCATAACTTTACGCCAGCCGCTATGCATGACAATGCCCCGTTGCTCCGCATCGGACAGCACATCATTCGCTCCGTTCTGTTCTGTTCGTTACACTTTCTATGAGGTCCAAGGTATTGGCGCGTGCCAGCGGCAGATTGGTGCCAGATGCTGTTGTCAACGACGCGTTGAACATTGCCCGGTTGGAACGCTTCCATCGGAGGCGGTCAAGAACGTGCATTGTGGTTTTGTCCCATACATGGGGTGGCGTGTAGCTCGGCCATCAGGCAATAAAACGTTCTTCCTGCGGATGCCCAGTGTTTGCACCATTGCGTTGATTTACCTATCGCCATGAAAGAGTTGCGGAGTATTCAAGATGAAGCTTGTGTTGAAGGTTGCCTTGTGGAACTTGAAACCTGGCGATGTTAGCTTCAAAACAACTGGGTATTTCCGAGGGGTGGCTCGGTGATACTCCTTGCAGTGTTCACGGCATCTTTTGTACTGAGCATGGTGTCAAACGAATGCATCTGCCACCACGGCTACGTTGATGCCACCTGTTGCGTCCCAGGGTGTTCGCGGGGCATTGCAAAGGGGCATGTTCCACCGAATCGAGGCCAAGTGAACAGAAACGACACGGCGTGCTGAGGCATCTGTTGCGATGACGAGCAGAAAACCCATTAGCATGTGTGCCACGCAGCTGCTGCTTGCAAAGCATGATATTGGCGGCATGTGACACGTGAAGTTTTTTTTTTCCAGGCTCCTTGTCTAAACAGCCCGCGGTCCCAGTGAATGGCGGCGACAACAGGGATTCCACAGTCCAGGGCTTTGAGTATATGCGGGCGACAGGAGGCGGCTGGCAAGTGGGGGACCGCACGGACGGCTGCAGGGTATTCAGCAAAGAGATCGCTGAGTTCAAGCGCGGCGCCATCAACGTTGGCTGCATTGGCCAGCGGGGAGGGGAGAAATAAGGATGGCCGCGACGGCTAGGGTTGCGACGAAGGGCAGGGGTGCAGACCAGCGAAGCACATAAGCTGCCCCATCGCGAAGCAGGGGTGGGGCTGAGCGTTGTCGGCTGCGAACCAAGAGCCGGATGAAGCTTCAGGGCTCCATCCGCCACCAAGCTCCATTCCACGCACCACAAGGCGGCAGCGCGCCGATTCTAACAGCAAGGGGTACGTGCGTTCTTTGGCACGCCCGTGTGACACGCAGGGCTGCGCCGGTTGTGCGTCGCTGATGGCGGCGTGGTTGGCCCGCCGAACCCACGGCCGAAACCGACGTGGTGTCGACCGCTAAGTGCGCACCTCCCCAAGGTGGGAGACCATCATCGATGACCCTAGTGCGACGGTCATCTTGTTGCGCAACGACAGAATGTGGACAGTTGCCAAGGCTTCGCGGCGAACTCGAGAGGCAGCTCGTTCGAACGGGACTGCGCGGGGCCGCAGCAGGTTGGAGCGGGGGCACGCCGCATGGTGTCCAGACGTTGTGCAAAGGATGCGGCGGTTTGTCCGTCGATGGCTCGGGAAGCTAAACGCTGCCTTGCCTGCTTTTGATGTCAGTGGTTGCGTCGTGCAACAATACTGTCATGACACATGAAAATAAAAAGGGGAAAGCAGGCAACCTTGTGAAATCCCAGGAAGCTACACCCTCACAGTCCACGATGTACCTGAATCCCTGACGTAATACTGGCGGTTGGTGTACAACAGGACCGCGCGTAGTTCTGGCAACGCACACCCGCAAACGTAAAGGTCCGGAAAAAAAAACGTCAGATGTGCGGCTCTGAGGTCTGAAGCCCGTTTGGGTTGCCCAAATTCTGGCCACAGTTCCTGCGGCACGCAGCCGGTGAAATAAAAACAGTCGCGCAACGTTTGTAACCGACAGCAAGCAAGGAAATCGGCCGGTAATTGTTACGCTTATTTGCATGCTAGCCACCAAGCGACGAAGAAAATCGCCCACGACGATTCCCCGAACTGCGCCTGCGGGACTGCGGGCCTGCACGCCGCGATGAGCGGCCGATGGCGGCGGAAATTGGCGGTGGCAGTTGTGCGCTGGGGAGGCGGCACGACACGACAATTTCTGCTGTATGTCCACGCGGACGAGGTGCAGCACCGCGGCGGGCTTGCCGCAAGTTGGTGAGCATCGCCGTGCGGGGAGGTCAGCTGAGGACCCCACAGGTGAGAGTTGCAATGATCTGAGCAGGCTAATCGTAGAACGATCACCATTGTACCTTTGTTTACAGTCCGTCTTTTAACGCTTCATTGTTTAGGCCGTCTTCAGTGGCGTGTTGTATCGTTGTACAATATACGAAAAGGTCCCAGGAACGACAAAATGCGCGTCATGCTCAATGTTTCACATTTGAATCTGACCATGACCCATTGCCGCTTCATGACCTGATATTCTCTCTCTCTCTCTCTTTCTCTCTTTCTCTCTCTCTCTCTCTCGCTGTCTCTGGTATCTCAGCAATGGGTCCACATACCATAGCGTGGGCATCTACATTTCCAATAATTTCTTGTCCGACATTCGCATCAGTAGCCTCCCAATGGCGCTTCCTGCGGTTCAACTTGTGCCTCTCTCCTGCCTGGGCGTGGGCAAACGTCATGGCGGTTTGAAGTGGGACCAGGCCCCTGCAGTGGCAATAGCCTAGGACATTTTCGGACAAAACATTGGAAGTGGTTCGACAATGGAGCCCAGGTCACCCTCGTTTCACCTTACCCCCAATACGGGTCCGTTATCCTTCCGCGGCTGCACCGTGGGACGGCCCCAGGTTGCCTGTCACGCCATGGCGCACGCGTACCCAGAGCTCATCGCCTCCGACCGAAATTCCCCCACCGCAGCTCGGGAAACATACCCACCTTGTTCCCGAGTTGGGCAGCTGGAGGGGCTTCACCTCATATTTTAAATTTTCATTCCATTCATGGTGTCTCCACTTGTGCTTGTTCCATTTGGAAGCCGTAGGCGTGGCCTGTGTGTCACGCTTCCCAGCCTTCCGTCTGCAGTAGTGCCCGAGCTGCCCCGGCGTGGGCCAAACACCGCACGCCCGCGCCACCATCCTCGGCCAAACATCGCAAGCATTGCGCGGCCAAGTTCGGCAGTCAGGTGCTGCAGCAGCTCCCGCTCCTCAGCCATACGCCGTTGAGCCCGTGCGGAGATGAAGTCGGGGCGGCGCACGGGCGAGCCAAGGACGATCATGCCTCGCTGCTGTGGTGGCTTGTTGCCCCGCCAACCTCTGCGCCGAGCTCGGCAATCCCTGGTGGCGCCCTGCCGTCGACGGCCCCGATGGCACGGGTCCTGCCCAAGTTGGACCTGTTTAGATCGTTTGTTTTGTGTCTACTTTTTTTGAGCCTCTATTTTTTGTAGGGCGTCGGCCTGATGCCCGAGACAACCCCTGTGGGGTACAGGCTGTGAAGGAAGACAAAACAAACCCAAAAACGTACATGGCTAGATGTTTATTGAAGCCACGTTGATTAATGGTTTTTACTTGCTGCTTCCGTGGATCACGGCAAAATGCATGAACCAAATTGGTGTGTTGGCAAAAAGGTTATACACTTCCATCATTTGGTCCGTAGGAAAAAAAACAACGCTTTTGGCAAACGTGGTTCCAGGCCCAAGAACGCATGGCGGTGTCGAACCCTGCCATTGCCGCAAGGAATGTCCGCAAGCAGCTTGGCATCACCAGGCATTCCCTTCCACACTGCAAGTGCTGCAAGAGCTGCCTGCTCATCGCGCACCTGGTCCAGATGGGTTAACATATGAGGTTTTGGGTGTTGACGATGATGTCTTTCGTGCTGCATTGCTCTGTTTCTTTGAGCGTATTCGTTCCTGGGCAACCGTTCCATCTGTGTGGCGGACTGCCGTTATCAAGCCATTGCATAAATCCGGCTCAGCGGAGGAATTCACAAACTACCGGCCCATCAGCCTGCTGTGTTGCAGTCTCAAGATTTTTGAGCGACTCTTGTTGAAACGGTTGTTGCCTCTGTACACCCTGGCCGAGACCCTCCGTTTGCGGGGACGCAACCGAACGTTTTGTGCGTTTGTGGATGTCCGCAAGGCTTTCGATGTAGCCTGGAGGAATGCTGTCTTGGTTAAACTGGCGGAATCGGGCATTGCGAGCTCTATGTGGAAGGTTTTGGATGACCTCTTCACTGATACCTCAGCCCGAGTTGTGGTAAATGGTTTGCTCTCGCAGCCGTGGGCTGAAACAGCGGGGGTGCGTCAGGGCAGTGTGCTCGGCCCTCTTCTGTTTACCATGCTGTTCAACAGCATTTCCACGACGGTGCGCAGGCCTGCCCCGGTGTGACCCTTGGTGGCACTGGCACGCTAAGAGTCACCCTCTTGTTCTACGCTGGTGATTTGGTGGTGTTGGCAGACCGCCCCACGGATTTGCAACGTGCTCTAGATGCCATTGGGGCTTGCGGGGCCTGTTGGGGATTCTCCTTAAAAAAAATTCTCCCTTGGTAGTGGGCCTGACAAGACTGCTGTCTTGGCCGTGGGTTGTAGGACACATAATAATTTTAAATTCACACTTCATGGTGTCCCTGTGCCCGTAATTTCGGAATATTGTTATTTGGGTGTTGTCTTCCAGTCCTTTCGGAAGTGGAACAAACACGGCCAACGTGTTCATGCAAGCAGCAACGTGTTCATGCAAGCAGCAACCGCAAATTTCATCAGTTCCTGACTTGGTCGGAAAATCGTCAACTGCACACAAGCTTTCGGCGCAGCGTGTTTAATTCATATGGGCTGTCAATTTCTCAGCGCCAGCACCATTCCCTTTTTGGACAAGAAACTACGTCAGTGGGGCCGCCGCCTTTTGCAGTGGCCCTCCGGGGCTCCCGGAGCGGCCGTATTGGGTGAGTTAGGTTGGGCTCCCTTTCGCCACGAGGTCGTGAAAATCCAGTTCAGCTTGTTTGGGCGCTTAAGCTCTGCGAGCCCTGCTGGCACCCATGGCCCATAGGGGTCTTGCTGCACGAGTCCTTCGTTACGCTTCAAGCCAACAGGTCCCTGGGGGCCCGACAAATCGCCGAATAACATGCGGGACTGTGGCGTCCAGGCGCCGCACGTGTGGGGAGGGCCACTCCGGGCGTAGGAACCCGTAGTGAACTGTAGTAAGACCGACTTGGGACCATGGTCATGCAGACATGAAAAGTCCGCAAAAAAAAAGTGTCTCCGGGCTGCAGCGTGAGCACTCTGTCCGCCTGGAGACGTCGCTGCATGTGCCTTGCGTTGGATCGGCATGCTGCTGTTGCCCGTCACAGGTCTGAAGCCCGGTCATGTTTATGTGGCGCTGCTGCATGGAGTTTCGCGCACGCTCTGCATGCATGCCCCCTTTTCGAGCTGTGGCGACGACACCGTTGCCACGTGTCTGGGCTGAGAACTGTTGGCCAGCTGCCTGATGAAATGTTTTTGCATTTGCTTTTCTCGCCGCAAGACCCGTGCAACACTGTGGCTTTGATGTCAGCCCATGTGCACTTCGTGGCTGGCGTGTGCCATGCCCAGCGTTCATTGCTGGAAGGCATGAATTTGTGAGATGATGTAGGGTACCTGCCCGTTTGTATATATCGTGTAGCAACTGGTGTCGGAAGCCCTTTTTTCAATCGGCCACGTGTTTCCAACGGCATAATGAGATCAGTTGATTTTTCCATGAAGGCGGTTACCGATCCAAAATCCGAACCCATCGACCAAGCAGTAACTATAGTAACTCTTCGAACGCCTGGTTGCCCAATCCACAAGCCCATGATTTTGACACAGGTTGCGCACCCGAGCATTCCAGGTCCTTCTCTCATGAGCGTTGTCAATGTATTTGACGGAAGAAAATTTGTGCGTTCTGGCTTCCATAGCGGATGCACGCCCCGCTGCCGTAGTGCAAGGATGGGCGCGGCTGTGTGGGGGCCTGATCACAACCGCAGTCCAGCACACCATATGCAACGCAGTGCTTGGGCTTGGAATATGTGTATTTTGCTTGGGGATCATGACGACATCTCCTCGGCGAGCGTGCCGGTCCCCGCGCAGGCAAGGGCCACGGCAAAAAAGGAGGAAACACCGTCCACCAAGTGGCGGATAACAATGCGTCAGTCCTCTCTGCGGCCCCCTCCGCGTCCCAAGCGGGGAGCACCGCCAACATTACCAAACCAGGAGTGCGGCACATCTCCGATGAGCACATGCGCGTGCTCAGAATTGGGGGCGGGAAAGGCGGCCTGGGACACCTCTTGGTGGACACCGGGGCTACTGTTTTAGTATGCCGTCCCGGAACCTTCAAAGCAGCCGTCGATCCCAAACAAAAGCAAGCACTGTACTCGGTGGACGACACGCTTCTGAACTTCAAAGGTGGTACGGCACCAGTGTTAGAGCTTGTCCGGACAGTCCCGACAAAAGACCAGGACGACCCTCCGGGTAGTTGAGGGCATCACCGACAACATCCTTTCGGTCAATAGGGCTGTGGATGTGGGTGCAGTGGTTTTCCACAAGCCCCGCTCGTATATCAAGTGGGAAGATGGGACCAGTTCCTCATGCCTTTCAGGGAGCTTGCAAAAGCCAAGCGGGCCACCATAGCACCAGTAGCGAGCGTTTCCGGCGTCCAGCTGCAGAGCTACCCGCTTGTGCCATAGGGTGTTTGCGTACTGTTCATACTGTTCCACAGCGTCCAGCACGTAGGCGCTGCTTTCTCTCCCTTTCCGTGGCACTTGGGTACTCAGGGGCCACCCGGTGTCCTCGTCCACCAGGTTTAGGACAGTCACCAGCACGGACTCAGTGTGCTTGACAACCGTTTCCAAAGACCCATCCCCAGCATCAGTTCTCCTGCGGTGGTGCCCGCTCGGGCCTGGGCCATCCAAGAGAGGATGGGCGCGGATAAGGTGAAGGTGCGGGGAGCGCCGAACCAAGGAGCAGGCGAAAGCGAGCACAGCCAGCTAGCAGGCTTGGTGCGCACGTGGCTAATGGACTTGCAAACCCAATTCAGGCCGCCGCTGCCCACGGGACGTTAGAGACAGGACCCAACCCGGTGTCTGAGGTCCAAGACATCGAGGACATGCTAACCGATCTCGGCGAGGGCGCGGGCGCAGCCGCCAGCAGTGCAATGCCACCACCGGCAGCCAGCGCGGGCGCAACCGCCGTGAGGCCACCACCCGCTCCCAGCGGGTTTAGTTGAAAGGGCGCTAAAGAGGACGTTTGGAACAAAATCCAGGAATGGGCAAATTCGGAAGAGCCGGGCAACCTCCTCGCAAAGCAAAGGCCCGCGACGGTGATGGAATACCTTGACAGGTTTCTGGACCCGAACCGAATTCAAGGTTCTCAAAAATTTGTGTACTTTGTTGGAACCTGAGACTTTTCTCTCGGCCCGATCTCAAATGCAGCAATGATGTTCGCGACATGCTCAGGATGAAATTTTGTCAGAGATTCGCGGCTTGAATCGGATTGAGGTTGTATACCATGACCCCATCAAAGCATCAAGAAACATCAGAGAGGAACCATCACCACACGAATTTGCAATATATTTAGAGGACATTTTCACAGCAAGATGTGTGGAAGTGCGTGGGCTATGTGTGGACTCAAATGACGCCGAATTGAAGCAAACAATCAAAAAATTGCAGCATGGCAAAACAGCTGATTCCAATGGCTTAAAGATATTATCGTTTGCAAGTGATGGACTGTTGACATGTTTGCTTGATTTGTACAACCAGGTGCTGTCGACGGGCTACGGTCAACAGTCGTGGAGACATACCGTTTTTACAATGTTGCCTAAAACGGGCAACAAATCTTTGGCTCAGAGCTGGCGTCCGACTGCTGTTCTCAACACCACGTACAAGACATTTTCCAAATTGCTGATGGAACGTTTGGCCCCCATGGTCGAACCCACATTGTCACCTGACCAAATCGGTTTCCGCCCTTGTGCGGGGGTGGACTATGCGTTGGTGGTGCTTGACACAATGCTGGGGAAATGTGCGGAGTGGGGATGCACATTGTGGTGTGCCAGTCTTGGCTTGCGTAGAGCTTTTGATCGAATTGATCAGGCATCTCTATTTGCAGCGCTGGGGACGGTCGGTGTGCCTGGTGCATCCGTCTCTCTTCTTAGGTCGTGGTATGCATCACAAACGGGCGCTGTTAGAGAGGGTTCGCCATTTCATATACGACGAGGCGTCAAACAAGGTGGCGTTCTCAGCCCCTTGCTTTTTAACGTTGGTTTGGAGATTGCGTTGGAAAAATGGAAGCAGCGTCTCTCTCATCATGGATGGGATGTTGGTGCCACAGGGCGGTTGACAAACATCCGCTTTGCTGATATTCTTCTGCTGCACGCGAAATCTTGTGGTAAACTCGCAACCATGACCACGCTCTTGAAGGAGGAGCTGTCCAAAATTCATCTCTGGAGTCACCGTTGTACATTGACGTCGATGACGATATGTTGGAAGTGCGGTTTGCAGACGGAAAACATACATACCTGGGGCGGTCATTCTCCGGAAATGCAACGAGAAGGGCAGCAGTTGAGTTCGCGATGTTGCCCTGGGGAAAGTTCATGAAACACAGGCCGCCAGCATTTCCCAAATTATGTGAGCTGGGTAGACGCTGCATGTGAGGGGCGATGGAAGCTCAAAAGAGCTGAGTACATAGAAATGCTCAAAGTGGAACTGTAGATATTCTTACTTCGCGAAGGCTGTTTCCAGCAACTTGTCCCATGTGCTTATAGGACCGTAGCTTGACTCGAACGGGCAGAGGCAGAAGCAAGGCATGCTTAGGGTCTGGTGCCGCAAGGATGGCTCCGGGCAGACGAATTTTTGTGTTGCCTAAAATTTCTACGGGTACACCTTCGGCTTCGAAAGGTCCTGAGGTGATCTCGCAGGCCCAGCAACTTGTCAAGGAGGGCGGTGTTGCCCGCACAGCATCCATCATCTATGCGTGGGACTACCGTGAGGCCTTTATTCATGCGCAGGAACACGCAATGTACCTGCCCATCTCCTTGAGTCTGTTGCAGAGGATTTCTTCCAGCTCGTCCCCGTAGACCGAGCCTGCTGTACCTAATCTTCGAATGGTGCTCTTTAGGCTGGCGGTAGCACCCGCACCCATTCTTCATAGATGGGTTTCCATTCGGGTGGTGCCCGCATGTACACATATTCACCCGTCTGCGCTCCCCGGTCCTTTCCGATGAGGAACGCGGCAACGATGTCAAACGTCCGCATTACCTGGCCATGCTGCAATGCTCGGACCTCCAGGAGGCTATGTGCCTCTGGGGTTGGTGTTGGCACGAAGACCTTGAAGTCTTGTTCTTCTTTGGCGGCGTAACCGCGCCTGACATCGGCACACGCAAAGCGTGACTTGTAGACGCCTCTTTTGGCCTTGTTTACCCACGTGTAGTGGAAGATCTTTGACCCTTTGGGGACGTTTTGCCGACCCCCTGAGCGCGGAGAAGGCCGCCCAATATCGCTCAGTCGTTGGTTCCGCGAGTTACTTGTGTCGACATACAGTTCGCGGTCAGGGAGCTCGCACGCCACATGTCGGCTCCTAAGGTCAAGGCTTGCGGCTGGGAATGCGCTCAGAATCTGGGTAGGCACCTCCAAACCTATCCAGATCTCGTCCGAGTCACCACTACTTGGAGGGTCGGGCTGCTTAGTAAGCGTTTAGACCATTTCGCCCGATTAGTAAGTAAGGTTATAACTATGGTAACATGAGTTATAAGTGTATTAAGTCGCCTGGTATCTATGGTAAGAAGTATATGCCGTATATTAAGCACATGCAGTTTAGCTATTTTTGGCTGTAAGTGTTTGTGTGAGATAACAATCAGAAAGTCGTTGATTAGGGGGGTTATGTTCCAAGTGGTA
The DNA here is from genome assembly GCA_905231905.1 of Symbiodinium pilosum. Classification (NCBI taxonomy): domain Eukaryota; class Dinophyceae; order Suessiales; family Symbiodiniaceae; genus Symbiodinium; species Symbiodinium pilosum. Next base: position 1,072 of record CAJNIZ010010966.1, on the reverse strand, counting down.
TAGACGGCTTAGCCGAGTTACTGGGATGGTTGTTAACTGGATATCAAGCGATTATATTTAGTTAGCTAAGTGGCATAACCAGGTAATTTTTTGAGTACTTAGGCCACTTATCTGTAAGTCCAGTAAGTCCACTTAGTTGATTTAGGATGCACACCAAATTCAAGAAAACAACTATAATTTTCATTGTGGTAGGCTACACCCATAAACATTTAAAACCTCTGGAGCTGGGTGTAGGACATAGATTTTTTCAGGAATATGAGGCAACCTAGTGGTAGCGGGGAATTTGTTGTATAGGTCACTGTGTAGGAAGGGTATGCTAAATTTGTTGTAAAACCCCATCAAGTAAGATATTGGTAGCGCTGTATACTCCTTTCATACAATCCCCAGTAATGTAAAAATCATCCCTAAAACCAAAGCTCCCAGCGC
>CAJNIZ010010965.1:0-11536 GCA_905231905.1 Symbiodinium pilosum | reverse complement strand
TGGCTCAAACCCCAAGAGGCGGGTAACGTTTGCATTCTCCCGGTGTTCCAAGCAGAGCTCAGGCAACTGGAAGAGCGAATTGAGAGGGCACAGGAAGTGGTCAAGGAGGTGACCCGAACTAAATCGGGCTCGTAGCGCTTTTGGATTGGTGCTCGTATGTAATGTACAGCTTGATAATAACCCCTCTGTTTGTAAATTCTTCTTGGCTGTCTGCCCGGTACGCCAAAGCTACAGCGCCCTGATGAGTCACGAAGCAAGACAGCCACAGATAAACATGCATTGGCTGAGAGTACAGGAATCAGCCGCTTTTTGAAATTCCAACGGCTTCCGCATAAGCTGGAATGCTACACGGCAAGAGCTCCGAATTCAGCTGCAAGAGTCAGCATGTGCACGGAAAGAATTGCGGCAAGATGTAGATTGATTAGCGTGCAGTTGAATTTGAATGTTAACATGTTGCCCGCTTTTGTTCTTCAAATCAGACATGGGGCTTCACCTGAGCTTTCTGTCCGCATTGCTCAAAATTGGGGGCCGCATGTGATCCAATGGATGTACGAAGATCGTGATGAACATGTTGTGAAACATGCATATGTCAGAAGTTGCCACTGTTGCGGTCGGTTCGAGGATTTCGTCCTATGCTCGTTCCGATGCGCGGGCCAATGATGTTAAACGATGTTACCAACCTTATGTGCCCGCTGCTCGGTGTTGCGAGACAGCAGGGGGACGGTCCCCGATTATATGCCCTTATTACTCCTTCCTTATTAATCAGCAGTAAGCAGTTCAATGGCCGTCTGGGCTTAATTCGAGTTCGTTCGCTGTTTTGCACGGCTTGGGAGGAAGCAGGGCGAGGGTAAAAGGGTTCCCAAAGCTTTAAGGCTGGATGCTGGTGCGTTTTGGTAGCACCACTCTTCTGTTTTCCAGAAATGCTCAGTCATTTGAAATCTTGAACTTGTGTGTGTTGCTTTTGCTGAAAGAATCGCAGATATCGGTTTCGGCGATGATGCTCGCTTGTTGACTGGTCAACATATCTCAGGAAGGACCCCTATATTCCTCATGTTCGGAAGGATGCGGATGTCCATGAAAAGCCTGTCGCAAGCATTTTGGCTCACACATTGCATTCTGCGAAAGTAAGCAGCTTAGGTTTTGTGGGCCCGTTGGTTCGCCAAGTGGTTTTCAGATTCATTATGTATAGCATATACTCCAAAATACATGAACGTGTTCGCAATTGGCAGCATGTTTTTCATGACAAACCTGAAATAGAGGACATTGTGGAGCGCACGCAGTCAATGCCGAGCAGGGTTGCCATCCCGCTTCGGCCATCAGCATCCTTGTGATTGTGTTCGTTAAGTCCTAAACCCTAAGCCATCATTATAATATGGTTATATATAGCCCTTAATAGGACCCCTAATGCAGACTGTTACTGGATGGCAATGTTTTCTTGTGTTTCCCTGAAACCTCTACGCTCTCAGGGCTAGTTCGACTCCATTCCGTGCAACATCACGAGCTCCAAAACGTGTTATCCGTGAATGCAGCAAAGATGTACATAGCTGCCGTGCTGAGCATCGTTGCGCATGTCGTACCTTGTCTGCTGACTAGCCATGATGCAAGTCAGCGCATCATTTCAGAAAACCCAACCGTGCACTGCAGTTACCGCGCATTGCAGTAATCTAGGGCAAACATAGCTCGTGTGCTGTGCAGTTTGAATGTAGCTGCTTGTTCTAGTTTTCAGAGCAATACCTTTCTTCTTGCAAGCTACTAGACAATCACCTTTTAAGGGTGACTTCGAAGCAAGGACCGTCACTAGCCGCCTATAAATGGCCCAGCAAGTGACCATATCCCTCAATGCCAACTTCCAACATCGACGAAACCCAAGACCGTGAAAAACTGGCATTCCTATTCAAGCTTTCACACGTTAGAGGTGTACATGGGGTGTGGGATGCCGTTTAACATTCGAGATGTCCACCGGGCATGTTGTTTCTGGTGATCTTGAAAATCTTCGTGACCCTAAGTACCTGGTGGCTTGAGAACCGTCTTCTTGTTTGCTGCATTCGCTGGTTCGTTGGATTTGGGACATGATATTGAGGATCCTAGCCAGACTGATGGCGGTAGCGTCACCTTCCCAAACCCTACAAGTGAGCGTTTCAAAATGGATTTTGAAAGAGCTTCAAGGGGCATCGGGTCATCAGGTAATTTTTCTATAGCACCTCCAGGTTCCGGGGCCCCTACACCTAGTGGCAGCCTTTTTACAAGGCTTATCCCTTCCAGAAGTTAAGAAAACACAAGCCCATATGAGCTATAGTCTAAACTTCTGTAAGGGGGTTATCTAGGGGATTGTATAGGGGACTTCTATAAGGGATATTAAGGGGGATACCAGGAGTTTAGACAATAGCCCCTATAGGCCCCTTATAAAGGAATTGTAGTTTTTGCAGAGCATCTCTTACGCTGCCCACCCTACATAGTTAGGGTTTAGGGCTTAGGGTTCCCAGAAATGTAGTTTCCATTTTCTTGTCCATTATCCCTAGGGTTTAGGGTTTAGGGTTTCCACTATCTTTGCCATTATCCCTATATAAGCCCCCATGATATATAACCCCAATAAACACCCTTTACCCTGTGAGAGACCATGTTGCTCACCTATTCCCAGTCAAGGTTTACACTCCCTTTTGGAAACTATTCCCCTGGTATGTATGTACAAGTGTGCATGTACAATGTATTAGGAGTATCTATAGTCCCCCTTAAGTAGTTTCAATATGGGGTATACGGGGATCTTACTATAATATACCCAAAGCCATATTCTATCCGCTTAAGGGGGACTATCGTTAATATTAGTGGGTTCAGAGGCTCATTGTCAGGGGAAGGTGATTACTTTTGGGGAGGTCCTAGAGTTACTAGACATTTACGACACTCTGCCTGTGGTTCTGTAAGCCCCCAGTTGTGACGTAAATTGGTAGGGTTTAAGCGTTTAGGATCGAGCTTGGTGATCATGTGCTGCTTAGACTACACACCAGCTTGCAAGCAAGAACGTTGTCATAGGGCTTCTTTTCTAGGAGTATGGGCTCAGCTTGGCCAGGAGCTGGAAAGCATCAAGTTTTTTCCACCTTTTCAGAAAGGATTCCCGGGTTCAGAGCAGGATGCCCTAAACCCTGCATCCTAAACCCTACTCGTACAGAGCCCCTGAAATCTTAGTCTATCCATTCATGCTCAGGTGTCTCCACTAGGCTGCTGTACTGCATGTGTTTGTACCACCCATAAAACTGCAAAATCACCCCAAACCCGTAAACCCTGAACCCTACCCCCTAAACCCCTAAATCCCTAAACCTACTTGAAGCTTCGATTGTTTGTCCTATGGCCATGGCCAGGTAAGCCAGGGACACGCTCAAAATGCAGGGATCGGAATGGTGTCTACAGATGGGACTGGGGCTTGCTTAGGGTTTATCTGGGGTTTAGGGTTTAGGGTTTAGTACCTGTTGTCGCTCCGGCTGGCGCAGGTGCCCCCTCTCCAACCGTTGAAAGGTTTAGGGTTTAGTATAGGGTGGGTAGCCGTTGATTGGTTGGGGTTCAAGGGGCTTAGGCGCTTAGCTAGGGTTTAGAGGTTCAGGATTTAGGATTCAGGGTTGAGAGTTTAGGGGATTATTGTAATTTGGGTTTGCATGGGGATCCCAATCTTTATGCAAACTGCCAAAGCTAAAGCTCGAACTTCGCAGGGACAATGTTTTCCTCCGAACTCTACAGGTGGGGATTATTATAAGGGAGAGGTGATTATTCTAGATGCGCTTAAGGGGTGCATGTATGTGACATGTATACGTGTAGATATGACTATGCACGTGTCTGGGGTGCATCTTTTCCAGGAGTATTGTGTTGCCAGGTGGCGGGCTCAAAAAGGAGGCTTATACCATTTTTCCTCATACTTCGCGAGAGGTTTCAGAGGCCGATTTTTATAGGCAACGTATGATGTAGGCTTGGCAAAATGTTGTGCTTAGGTTCAGCTGCTGGAAAGGTGTAGCCAGCTGCTTCAGTCAAAGCACCTAATCATTCTGCATCCTGAGACATGACTCGAAACCTTAAATCCCATATATATATATATCCGGGGTGACATTGGGGTAATGGAAAAGAAAAGGGAAACTATAGGGGTTATAGGGATTATATAGGGGTTATATAGGGATTATACGGTATATTTTGGGGTGCTACAAGCCCCAGACCCCTGGGATAGGCCAAGAATTAGCATTGCATCCCTGCACTTTCTGCTGACCTTGAGCTGCTCGTACTGCAAGTATTACCTGTGACCGCCTTACCACAACCCTGAGCACTTAGCAAGAGAATAAGCCAAGCTTCGTTACCTAAGGTGCCAAAGACTCAACCTCAATGTTCCCAAACCCCAGTAACCATGCCCTCCTATTCTGAGCTCTTGGCATCAACAATTTGAACCCTCATACTGTTGCACCTTCGTCCTCACACTGTTACATCAAGCATTCCCCTCCCTCAATAAGAGGCATTCCTTGCAAGCATCCACAGTATCAGCAAATTGCCGATGAACTTTCAACGGCATGAATCAAGGCTCCTAAGTGCTCCTTGAGGCATTGACTCCAAGGTAAATGCCTCAAAAGCTATCTTCACTTCTTTTGAGGGTGTGCATGACCTCGTTCTGTTTTTTGACTTGCCTTTTCCGGTCGATCCAACCTCCTTAAAGTCTACTCTTCATCCGAAGCCCAAAGCCCTAAACCCCTAAAGTCCCCCTGATGTAGATAGAATATGGGGTACATGGGGATCTTATTCCAATATACCCAAAGCCACATTCTATCTACTTTAGGGGGGCTATAACTCTCAAACGCTAAACTCCAAAGCCTAAAGCTTCAGCAGGATGACCGGTACCAGCAGGACCTGCCTTTCAAATGCCATTCTACCGGAGCTGCGCAGGGATTTGCGTGGCGACACAGGCAACTTCCCTTTAGGGCTGTGGACCTTTGGCCTTGGAAGTCAGGGGCAGGGTTTAGGGTTTAGGTTCTTTCAGGGCAAGCAGTGTGGAGTCGATTTAGGGTTTGGGATTTGGGGTCTGGATCAGCGTGCGCTGAATTTGAGGGTTGCTTCGCATGCTGAAGAGCAGCGTTTACGTCGTTTGAGCTCCCGAGTCTCTGAGCCCTGAACTCTCAATTCTTAGCCCTGCAATGTTGGTCAAATTTGTTTTTCTGTTGTTTTCTGGGCTCTTGGGACGTGACGTGAGTCTGCTGTTCTCTCAGGCTAGTCCTGCGGAGATAGAGCCTCAGGGCTTTGACGCTCAAATCTTAGGAAGTTTCGTCACCATGCAAAACGCAGGACAGAGAAGTTAAGCCCTTGCAGATCCTGCTTCCTGTAATTTGGAAAAGAAAATGGAAACTACTATTTAGGTATATATTAGGGTTATCTACGGATTATAGGAGTATCGTTATGGAGCAGCCAACGTGTGGAGTTTGAAAAAGTCATGACAAAGATCTAGCACACAGCACATGCGTCTTCGCAATTCAATGTATCAGATCTGAATACCTTGGAGTTCGGGATTTTTGGGCTTGAGGGTCTGCGGCTTTGAACCATCTTTTGGTGAAGGGCAGTGCAAAAAGCTTGAACTAAGCTTTACACTTTACATGCGACGTATTCAAGTAATCACAAGCTTAGTCAATCTAACCTACGAGGTAGCAGAGTTGCTTATTGATCTTTTTGTTATTATGAGGGAGCTACTGAACACATTTCAGGGGCCTTCTGAAAGGCGCTACAGGCCCCCGCTAATATTTGCATTTTTCTGCCGTGAAGCGTGGTGTTGTCTAGAGTGGTAACAGTACACCAGCGATAGGAGTACTGCTCAATGTATGAAAGAAGTAGCTGCAATGAATTTACGACGGCACCGCGAGATGGCCAGTCTGCGACCCGAACTCCAAGCTTGAAATCCAAGGTCCCAAACCATATAATCCCAATGTATATCCTGTTATACTACAGTAGCTTCCATTTTTTCCATTCTCCCTATGTATTCCCTATATATTCACTAGATATTCCCTATATAAACCCTATATTCCCAAATCTAAGATCCAGAAACCCTAAACCCTAAACCCTAAACCCTCAACCCTAAATCGCGCTACAATTGAATTGACCGAGCCAAGGAGTTTGTTTGGCTCCAAGCTAGAGCTGGACACACCCAGCACTATCTTCAAAATCCTAGCAGAGGAGGTCTTGGGTGGCTTGCCATTGAGTTGCGGTTTAGGTTTTAGGGTTTGGGGCTTTGGGTTACGGGTTAGGGGTTTAGGGTTTGGGGCTTTGGGTTAAGGGTTTGGGGCTTTGGGGCTTAGGGTGTTGGGCTTCGGGTTAAGGGTTTAGGGTTTTGGGGCTTAGGGTTCAGGGCTTGGGGCTTAGGGGTACAGGCTTAAGAGATTTCGGGTCTGTGGGTCTCTCAAACAACCTGCAGATTCGTGTTCCTGCGGCATGATGAAATTTGTACATTCCGTCCTAAATGGTATGATGCTGGGTTTATGCGTAGTATCGCAAGGCATCTCTTGCACTGGTCAGTTAACTGGTGCGTAGAGGTAGGATGCTGTAAGCAGACCAATTGCACTTAAAGATCTTGAGGTGTTCAACCAGAGAAGCACGCAAACAACCAGAAACCGCACACCCTGAGTTTTGAAGCCCCGGAAGCCCCAATCTGTGAATCGTAGGTGTTGGTTTCGGGCTTGGTGAAGCAAGTCATGAGGTTTCAGGCTGAGGAAGTTGGAGTTCAAGTCGGTTGAAGCTGGACTGTTGAGGCGGTTACGTAACTATTAAATTCTCGCTACAAACTTTGTAGCATGTTAGAACTTGATCGTCCTTATTCTTGCTATGTACTAGCAAGCCCGTACCCGATCACCCCTAAACTGTCACTTTCTGGCGAGTCCCAAATGAGCAGCAATTTTTATTTGGGATCTGGTAATGAATATAGAGTAAGATCATATCCTCATTTTCGAGGTATTGTATATTATATTAAAGAATGTATTCTTACAAGGTGCAACCACCAAATAAACGCTACCCAAATGAGGTTACAACGTGCTGGCAAATGTGCAAAACATCGGTACTGCAGCAGAAGCCCTGTGGAAGGCTCCTGCGATCAGGTGTTGAAATTGTTGGTGAACATTCTGGAGTCCTTATAATCAGAATCCCCATCCTGTTGAGAATTCTCAGTTGACTTCTTCATTGCTTTGTCTACTTGTGTTCAGATAAGCATCCATATGGGAGTTTCTCAAAATACATCCAAAGAAGAAGCCCCAGGATCACCTTAGTAGGCAGCCCCGATAACAAGGACAACAACTACAGGGTTCTAATACACTCACGGGCTTAAGGTCCCACGTTTTCAGCGTTTAGGGTGTACGGTAGCGCCTAGCATTTTTTGGTGTGTGCTGATAGATCCCCTTCGGAATTACATTTCGTTTTAGCAGGTTTGGCTGGATTGTGGCGTGGGATGAGGGGCTCAAGGACTGCGTCTAGCATCGTTTTGAAGGGTTCAGGGTTTAGGGTTAAGCCCCATCACCGTCCTATGCGCTACAACCACACTGTTGATGGAGGAAATCTTGCTCCACCTAGGCTCCCTATGCTGCTGTCTTCGTTGGAATTTCGGGACTTCAGGTAATGTAAGGTTTCCCTCCTCCATCAACAATAACGGATGGTGTAAGCCCAACTGAGGCTGAACTAGTTTTCCCGAGATTTTCGTTATTTTGGCCTTCTGTGTCTTTGTTTTGTCATGTATTCATCCTTTCAAAGCCCAATATAGTTGCAGTAAACTATACCTCAACCCCAAGATATTCCATTTCGTAATTTCAGCCCCTACATTGAGGTGGTTCCTTTGGAGGGAATAGCATCCATCCTGCGACTCAGAGGAAAGGCTTTGCACCCTACAGCCAGCAACGGCGCGTAATCCTTACACCGCTATACATGCGTTATACATCATGCCAGCAGAGCCCGAAACCTACACCCTAACGCTACCTATGGCCAACCCTGCCAACCCTGAACCCTGAACCCTAAACCCCTAAACCCCTAAACCCTAAACCCCTAAACCCTAAGCCCCTAAATCCTAAGCCCCCGAACCCTAAACACTAAACCCCTAAACCTTGAACCCATAAACCCCAAACCCATAAACTCTAAGCCCTAATCGTCAGATTCTGAGCCCTTGAAGCCTTGAAACCCAGACCTCTGGCCTTGAGCCGAGCCCTTCACCCGCGAGATCTTCAATCTACTGGCCTTTGGTTAGCTGTGAATGAAGGAATGAAAAGGAAATGGAAACTGATTATAATGGGTTATATAGGGTTTAGGGTTTAGGGTAGGAATGAAGGAATGGAAAAGAACATGGAAATTGATATAATGGGTTATATGGGGACTACTAGCTAACCAACAGCCAAGTAGTCCAAGGTTTCAATTGTGGGAGGTTTATGGTTTAGGGTTCAGCGTCTGCAAAATGTGTCCTTCATTGAGACTTCTCGCTATACATGGTACCTGCCTGCCCAGTAGATACCCTTCAGGCCCTTTAGGGTCCATATGATAAGTACGAGTTCTATCTGGGTTAGACATGCACAGTGCTTCATATTTACATACATATCAATGTTCCTAAAACCACGGATTCCATTTGATTTTCCATTTTCTCCTCCATTTGATTCTTCCTTACTAGGGTGTAATTGCTCTGAGCCTCCAAGTAGGTACTCACATTAGAAGTTTGATTTCTACTTGCAGGTTGCTGGCTGCCAAGTGCCCAATGACCCTGATAGCTGCTATGGGGAGACAAGGCAGGATTTGGAGTGTTTCAGGCTTTAGCCTTTAGTGTGAGTGATGCTTTCAGGAGCTGGTATTGTAGGGATGTTCCACGGGTGACTGCTGGTTTGTTTGTCTCTTTTCGGATTTGAGCTTCTAGCGTTTTCAGGTTTTGAAAGGTTTCTTGAAACCCAGAACGCTGGACTTTCAATCTCAGCTCAGCCATTAAACGGTGCCAAGTATCTCGATGGGGTTTGGAAGCGGCTGCGACGTTTTCACACTTGTACATCTGCTGTGGGTCTTCGTAGTCTAAGTTGCAAATGCTCTGCGGCCGGTAGGGCCTTTGGTGTACCCACATGTTGAGATGTGGCCCTTTTCAGTTGCAAGCTATGTTCTAAACATTCATCGGCGGAGCACAAGTGGTAAGTCCAAAGCGTGAAAGCCAGCATTCAACCCTGGCTTGTACATTCTAAACCAGGGGAGTTGCTTGTTTGTCATATAGGGGTTGTATTGGGGGATAAAGGAAAAGAAACTGGGAACTACTATAATGGGATACATAGGGTTTAGGGTTTATCAGACCTGAACGGTTTTTACCCTTGCCTTCAGTTGAGCCTATGAACAAGATTCTCTAGTCTTCTACATCGCTTTATATCCCCTATGTTAGTCTAGCTTCCATCTCATTTTCCATCTTCCTTTCCATGTGATTTTCCCTTTTCCAATTGTATTGCTCTGTTGAGGACCTAGTCTCACCCTGCAGTCTGCGCCCTCAACCTTAAAGGTCTATGGCTCAACTTCCCAGTCCTTGACCAGAGTACAACTTCTCGTATTTTCCCTAACTCGAGACACTAAGCCTTGACCTTAAACTTCAAATCTTCAAGCTTCAGACCCTAAACCCTGAACCCTAAACCCTAAACCCTAAACCCTTTGCAGGTTCCATGTCACCTTCGGGGTCACCTTTTCACTGAACGTTTCTGCCGCTGGGGCCTGCAGAAGCCGTTGCCAGACTTGAGGGTCTCGGGGTTTGGGGTTTATATATGGTCCGTATAAATACAGGTTATACAGGCTATAAAAGGGGTGTATATATATATATATATGGATTTATAAGGGTTATATAGAGAATATATATGGGTTTATAAGGGTTATATTGGAGTTATATATGGGTCTGAGAGTTTAAGGCTTAAGGGTCTAGGATTCTAGGGGACCATCGGAATAGACTTCTTTAGAAGGGGATCCTAACCAAATAGGGGACTTGCAATATGGCCATTTTGGGGACACTTCTTTTGAAGAGCTACTTGTGTTGGAATACCGAACCTTTGGCGTTGCTGTCAACCCTTTAGCAAAGCACAGCTTCCATGACATGTGCCGTTTTCTTTTCCATTCGAGTTTTCATTATTTTTTGGAGAATATCCACAAGCTGATGCAATCTCTATGCAGCCCTTTTTATTGGTTCGAATTTTGTTATGTTTTGCCATGATTACGTTATTTTCAAGATGGAGAACCAAAATGGAGGACCGAATACAAAGAACACGGCGGATGTAATGGAAATTGTGTTTATATAGGATTTATACCGACAACTGCTGCCACGTGGGCCTATGAGTGGTTAGACGAGTGCGCCTCATGTGCGCGTCCATGGACTCAGGGGGGCGGGGGGGGGGGCGCCGCAGCGGTGGGGGCTTCAGCGACTTCTTTCTAAGTGTTGGATTACGTCGACTGTGCATGGATCTGTATAAAGGGGGCCTTTATGTCGGCGTGATAAAATCTACGTATGCTCGTGACTGCTCGTGCGGGAAAACTTAGCTATTTCTCAAAACAGTCCTGTTATACTCCCTGCTGGAGACCCCCATGATTCTTTCATAATCCCTCCCTGTCTATTGCCGGGGTCCCTATGGTATCCCTGCTTTGAGAAAATCCCAGCCAGATGGCAAAGATCAGCCATCAAGTAGTGGCAAGCTGACTGACTCCAACCCTGAATACCAAACCCTAAACCCTAAGCTCTTGAGTAAACCCTGAATCCTGAACCCTAAGCTCGTGAGCAAACTCCAGCATCACTCCTCCGTATTGTTCCCGGTAGTGAAGTTCTCCAGAACTCAGCAGTGTTGGGAGACCGGGCTCAGTTAGGGTTTAGGATTGAGGGTTTAGGGGTTTAGGGTCTAGGGTTTAGGGTTTAGGGCTACAAAAATTCTCGTCAGAAGCATGAATGTGGTTCCCATAGTCAGCATCATTCCTCTTGCGAGTCTATGTAGCCTCCTGCGGGTCCAACGAGGCCGCTGAGCAGCGGCTTCCCTCGGATATACCCCTCAGGGTTTAGGGTTTAGGCCTACAGAGATTAAATGATCCCCCTATATAACCCTATATAACCCATTATTCCATTTCCCCTAACCCCCTATAACCGATTATACTATAGTAGCTTCCATTCCCCCTGTAGAGCCCTATATAATCCATTATGCTATAATGGTTTGCATTTTCTTTCCGTTCTACTTACATAAAGCCCACAGACTGAAGCCTTGGTGGAAGCCCCTGTCTCCTGGAAGAGACCTGCACCCTGAGCCAAAAGGCCCAGGCCCTGGGGAAGGGTCTTTGACACCACGGCCCCTTTTAGGGTTTAGGGTTTAGGGTTTAGGGGTTGCGATTGAGAGTTGGGGGTGCCAAGCCCACATTCCACATCCCAAGCGCCAGGGATCACAACTTGCAGCTCTGGCGATGCAGGTTTGTTCTGATGTGACTACGCAAGGTCAAGTAGCCCATGCCCCTGCAGACACAAATCAGCATTCGCAAAACCTTGATGCGCTGGAGATTCTTGAATCTGACGCCA
>CAJNIZ010010964.1:388-11539 GCA_905231905.1 Symbiodinium pilosum | reverse complement strand
CCGTGGTGCCTGCCACTGGAATGTGCTTCCGGTCGAAGAACTTCCTGCGTAGATCATTGGCCGAAAACCCCTAATGCTGTAATCCCTATACTTTGCAAAACGCACATCCCACGAGTTGTTGCCTCCCGAATCAACTTTCTCAGCACGGAACTACCCCCCCCACCCCTTTCCAATCATTATAGTCCATTTTGAGTAAAGTGTAGTCCCTAGGGGGGGGGGACGCCTACTACTACTACTACTACTACTACTATTACTACTGCTTTTACTGTTACTGCTACTATTACTAGTACTACTACACAATCGTTGAAATGTAGTTCATTTTGAATCCAGCAGTAGTTGGCCCCTCGTTTAAAGCAGTCTTGCCCCGTCCAGAGCAGTCTTCCAAGATGTATGCCTCCAGGTCTATATTTCTTGCTAGGCAGGCGCTTAGTAACAGGAGATGGGTACTACTAGAATAACCAGCTTACCCATAACAAAGGATTTGCACCTAATGCTTTGGCATCCGCACCTTGTTGTAGAAGGTCTAGGTAACTCCTTGTATACTATCTCCAGAAAGCCCTGGTTCCTTTAACTAGGGATTACACCCTAAATGATGCTAGGATCCCAAGCATGATTTCACGTATATTCCATAATGAACGGATATTAGGCTTTCCGGGTAGCTACAGTATTGGGGGTCTGTTATAAGTAGATGCTGTCTCCAAGGCATAAGGCAAATCCCTAAACCCTACAGTCCAATTCCTGGACCCAAGCTCCGAGTTCTATCCTTTCAAATAGATCCATATGTTCAAAACATTAAAAACGGTTTAGGATATTTAGAGTTTAGGGTTTAGGGTACTAAACCCAACGCCCCTAAACCCTCAACCCCAAACCCTAGACCCCTGAACCCCAAACCCTAAACCCCTATACCCCTAAACCCTAAACCCCTAAACCCTTACCCCCAAACCCTAAACCCCCTAAGCCCTAAAGGGTTTGTAGGAAGGCATCGGGGGCCGCACGCTGAGCAGACACAAGGAGCAAGACCGCTGCAAGGGCTGCGACCTGAATTGGGTTTAGGGCCTACCTTAGACCCAAAAGACCTTCAGTTTTAGGACCTTCTAGTATAATTCCTTATATGAAATCCTAAAACTGAAGGTCTTTGGGGTCTAAGGTAGGGTTTAGGGTTAGGGGTTAAGGGTTAAGGGTTTAGGGCTTAGGGGTCCGGGAATATGGGGGGGGTACATGGGGACATACTACAGGGTTTAGGATTCAGGGTTTAGGTGGGCTAGGGTTTAGGCGATTTAGGGTTCAGGGGTAATTAAAAAAGATGACATGCAAGGTTTGGGGTTTAGGGCTTGGGTGATTTAAGGTCTATAGGGGTCTACAGGGTTTATGTGGCTTGGGGGCTGAGGGGCCTTTATGTAGGGGATAGTACCCAACAATGGCGAACGAAATGGAAAGACAATGGACAATGAAATAGAAACTGGTGTTAGGCTTCAGGGCTTTGGGGTTAGGTTTTCGGGCAAAGGGTGCAATAAGGGGTCAGGGGAATAAGGGGTCAGGGGCCTAGGGGTTAGGGGGAAAGGATTTCGGGTCTGGGGGCGTGAGGCCAATCATGAGCCGCGCTGAGAGCTTTCGCAAGGGGATTCCAAGGGCAACGTACATATGCAGCATGGGGGCTACGTAAGGCATTGTATAAGGTCCCTACATGGTGGCTCCCTAAGCCCGAACCCTAAACGGCTTGTTGCCTTAGAGATTTCAAAAAAGAGATTTGCTGAGGAGTGGAGTGTGTATAGGGGCATAGGATGGATACATGGGAAGTAGTTTTCTTTGTTAAGGGGACGCTAATATAGACTCTATAGACCCCAAAATACTATACTATGTGCGCAGAAGAGCATCAATCCCAGACTCTGACAAAAAAAGTTATGGAAAGAACGGATCAGCTTCTCACACAAAGCTGGAACCTACGATCATACTCCCATCCAGCATCCCAGATGAGGCTTTGAAAGTCCAAGGATTCCTGTTGGTTTTCTACAACGCGGGGTATGAGATTCGAAGCACCAGTCATGGAAATCCCCCGATCCCCCCAAAAAACAAGGTCTTGCGGGGCAACAGACGCTACACAAAAGAGCTTCCGAAAAAATCCTCCTGCTACTGTCCTGGGAGCATAGGGAGTTTCTGCCTCATGACAAGGAAAAACCCAGTCCAAAGCCCTCATCCTCTGACTTAAACACTCCCTGAGCCCTAAACCCCGAATCCACCAGGAAAATTTTCCAACCCTCAACCCTGAAGCCTCCTAAACACTAAACCCTGGTCCAAAGCCGTAAAACATCCTCCTGGGTTGCCACGCTCTGAAGGCATTGCGCACACAGGCTACACCCATGGCAGTTCAAGTAGAATTAGCTTCTTACACCCTGAACGGGTTTTGAATGTAGGTCTGAAGTTTCACCCCCACCGGTGCAAATATCCACATAATGCGTTCGTCGATCCCAAAAAAAGTTCCCGCAACTCTAATTTGGGCATGCGTAGACTTATTTGGGCATATGGACGCTTGAGGTTTAGGTTCAAAACCCAATTGGTCCCTTTAGTGAGCTTTCTTTTGGGTGAAATTCTTGTATTTCGGCAGAGCCTTTAGCATAGAGACCCCACAACAAAGCTACATTGCAAGGTTCAGGGAAAGGAAGCTTGCGGTGGAGGAAGAAAGGGTTTCACTGTAAAGCCTACAAAAGGCTACAGACCTTAGCTCTTCAGGCGTATATCAGCTATAAACCCTAAACCCTAAACCTTTTACCGACGTTATTACACGTGGGTGAGGTGGGGGTTTCAAGCCTTGTAGCCGTTTCAGGCCCCGGGCTTTTTTGTGCAAAGTTTCAGGAGTCGGTGTGCCGGCTGCTCAGTGGTGATGTGCTTGCGCGCGTAAGTGAGGGCTACTAAATCTGGGCTATCCTCTCGTTCTGCGAAGCCAGATGGTGGCTGCAAGGTCTAAACCCTAAGGCTCTGAGGACCTTTCTTTGAAAGAATTTTGGCCCAACTTGAGAAGGGGAATTTGGCAACCCCAACCCTAAAAAAGAGGACCCCATAACCATCACATGATAGTCATAGCGTCCTAATTTGGGTGGTTGGAGTGACCAGCATCCTTTTGCTATAGGTTCAATATAACATGAGGTCTTTAGGTGATTGTGCACCTTAGGGAAAGCGTATGCCACCGGCGCGCAATTGGCTGCATGTGACCTCCGCAACAGCCGCCTTCCGTAATCTGAGTACATTGTATATATTCGGGTTTCCTAGTTATAGTGATTCAAGTTAAGTTCCTCAACGTGAATGCAGTCTGAACACAAGCCAGGGTTGGGTCAGGAGAAGACTATCCAAGATGTTAACTGATTTTGGGTGTCAGGTCGAGGGCTTAAGGCTTAGAGCAATAATGCTAGTAATACTGACTAGTCAAATAGATTATAGTGACAGGAGCAATAAGAATATAATCATAGCAACAATAGCAGTAATAGTAGTAATAGTACTATAACAGTAGTACTAACAGATACCAAAATGACCCAAGTAGCCTCGATCCCTGCAACTGCTCCTGGGACTACATGGCCATGACCAGCTCATGTCATGTTTGGGCTTCCAAGAGGGTTTAGGGTTTAGGGGGTTTAGGGTTTAGGGAAGCGCGCCCCCCGAAACACATGCTGTTCCGATCCCTGGAACCCTGAACCCTCTAACGCTACACCCTGCTTGAAGGGTCAGGGGGACTTAGTATGTCAACCTATCCTATAACCCCTGTAAAACACATAATAACCCAAGCCATTTCAATTATTAACCTACTTAGTAAGTCCCCCTGAAAATTATCCCGTCCGCAACACCAGGCTGGGTTCAGGGTTTGGTGTTTAAGGTTTAGGGATCAGACCTTGAAGGACCCCTTAATCGTGCTTTTGGGGTCCCAAGGGAGAATTTTTGGTCTAATAGCCTGTACTGGCCCACTTTGAGGTTTGATTCTAGTTTTGGGCGTAAAATGATGCGTGAGCTGTTGTCAAACGCCGAATTGCCGGGTCCATGTGATACTAGATGAGAAAGCTCTTGCAGGATCGCGCAAGAAACCAAGCAGAAAGTGGACATTTCCTCATATGCCATAGAGGTTCATAGGCAGTTCTAGGTGTGGCGAGATGGATAAACCTGCCTTGGGATTCCTCGAACCGCACATGTAGCTAGTCATCGGCAGGTAAGTGAGAGCACAAATCCTCACTCAGCTTCAAGCAATGCGCAGCTTTTTTATAAAGAGTCTTCTTGCTCTTTTAAAAAGTTGGACAATGCATCCGAGCAGCTCTACTCAACGATACCGGCAGCAGTTGTCTTAAGTTTTTCTGCTTAAGTTCTGCTTCAGGTTCACTTGGAACCCGGATTGCCTACAGATCAGAAGTGATTTATGTATCCCTAAAGACTAACCCCTGAACTTTAAACCCCAAACCCTATACGTAGGACTAACAAAAGGTATGCGGCAGCCTGCCATCTCCAGCTGCTTTTGTGGAGTCCGTGAGCAGCAAGATGCTTGCTTCTCAACCAAAAAAGGTCCCTATAGGGCCTCCAAAACAATCACAGGTGTCATAAGGGGATTCTGGTGGCCGAAGAGATCATGCAGGGTGCAGGGTTTCCGAAACTATTTTGAGAAATGCGAAGTTTTTGCTCCGCAGTGAAGGACGAACCTGCGAGATGTAGAGTTAACCAGAACCCAAACCCTAAACCCAAAACCCTGAACCCTAAGCCCTAAACCCTGAACCCGTTATTTAGGTAACTGGCGTAAGGCTTGTCAAGTCAGATACTGCTCGTGCTCCCAAACCCTGAACCGCAAAACGTAGGCGCTGAAACCCAGGCCAGATGATGCCTGAATCCTAAACCCTTCGCCCCAAACCCCAACACCTTCCCGGACCCCCCAAGTACCCTTAAGCAGCGTCTATCTAGGTCCTATGTGGGGATACTTGGGGTCTATAGAAGGCACTTGAGGCGTCAAGGTTTCATCCCAACCTCAAATCCTAAACCCTAAACCCCTAAACTCTCAACCACGAAACATCCCTAGATCTTGAATGCTGAGCTAGGCAGAGCTTCCTAGCTGCTCAGATACTATGCCGCGCCGCTCTATCATGGACTTCCATATTGGCTTGCAATCAGGTTTCAGGGCTAGGGGTTAGGCAATCTAGGGTCTGAGGTTTAGGGTCTAGGGTTTCGGCTGAGTAAATGAAAGCCGTCTTTCTTGCCTATCGATAGCCTTCAAGCTTTGAGCCAATAAACCTAAACACGTGCTTCTGACGATTAGATCCCCAAAGCTCACCCCAATATAACCCCCAATATCTGTAGTTGTTTCCATTTTCTTTTCCATCATCCCAGTATAACCCCTAATATCCGGTAGTTGTTTCCATTTTCTTTTCCATTCTCCCAATATAACCCAACATAACCCAATACAACCCAATATAACCCTAAACCCTAATATTCCCTTCTTTCAACCCCATGCATCCTGTTCCAGGGCTGATCCCTACACGGGATGCACATACCGCTGTTTCTGAGAAGCTCCCATATATAACCAACAGGGGTTTAGTGTTTAGGGTTTAGGGTGGTTGTCAAAATTGTGGTCCCCTTTTGGGTACCCTAAACATTGGGTGCCGCATTATAATAGGGATCCAAAAAGGGACCATAATTTTGACGACCACCCACATCCAACCAACAAAGAAGGCAACAACGCAGCGTTGGGGCAGGTGGGAAGTCATGAGGTTCTTTTTTCTGTCTGCTTTTAGCAGTACACGCGGTTTGGGGTTTAGGGTAAGAGTACCCTAAACTCTGAATCCTATAAGGATTCTTCGCAACAGGCCCTAATCTGCTTCTGTCTTGGGCTGTCTCTAGCTGATAAAATGTGCAGTTAGTTACTTATTGCGGCCTAGCGCAATTAAATCGAAACCATTTCCCCGTATACCCTACGTAGCCCCAGTTTCCATTTCATGTTCCATGTTCTGTTCCACTTAATTATGCATGCGAGGGGTTGGGGTAACTAAAGCCTCGCTTGTCACACAAATTACCTGAAAGTCCACGTTGTACCCGAGCATGTTTCAGATGCAGGCTTCCCCACGTGAAAAACTAAAAGCCTCACGTCACCTAAACCCTAAACCGCCCCAAACCCTAAACCCTAGGGTACACTCCTAGTCCAAGTTGCTTTATCGAGGGAACCCGGGGCTCTTAGTGGATTAGTCGTCCCCTGCTTGAGGGGCTTACCAAAATCACTTCTGAGCCTAAAGCCCAAACCTTCCACTGAACTCCATGTAACCAGCTTGAGAAATCCTAGTTTCGCAAGATTGCCCACAAGTATAACCCCGGCGCGAAACCCTAAACCCTAAATAGGTGAGGGGGTTCATGCTAGGTTGGGGGAAGGAGCCGTTGATGTCTAAATACGTAAGACTAAGAAGAACGTGACGCTAGGTTCGCTTTAGGGTTTAGGGGGTTTGGGGTTTAGGGGCTTAGGGTTTTGGTGTGTAGAGGCTTAAAGCTACACCAACCCTAAAAAGGGACCTTTTTACATCTTCATTTCCATTTGATTATCCATTATACGGTAAGTGAACCCCCATACTCATGGGTTTCAGGCTTTTACCGCTAGCGTTGTACCCTGGGGTTTGGGGATCCTCTAAAGGGAATCTAGGGGACTACGTTGGTTCATATAACGGCTATATTAAGGTCATATTATTATTAGCAGGGAAACGTTTTAGGTCTACGACCCTAGGGCTCCAATCCAGGAAACCTTAACGTACTACTTTAAGGGCTTATGAAATGCGTGGGGGAGGAGCAGGGTCGATCTTCTTGGTTGCTCGCCAATCATCCTTACTTTTCGCTCCGAAACATGGAAAGGAGGACTCTCAAAAGTTATAAAGTTGTAGCAGAGTCCCACCAAGTTTGCCTAAGCTTGATGAGACTCCATGCGATGTTGTGACTGTTTATGAGCCCAGGGTTGCATGCCCTAATGATGAATTTCCTTACTCCCCTGAACCCTAAACCCGGCTCCCCCTTACTTCTTTCAGCATACTTAGGTTTGCTCAAGGCTGCGGTCTAGGGTTTAGGGTTTTGGTTTTAGCGGTAGTCTAGCGAGTAGGGGAATCCGAGTACTCGCTTAGTCACGTCTCAAAGTGTGGTCCCTTTGATGGAAAGACAAGGATCTCCACGTCCTAACTGTACCTGAAATAACCAAGGTACCTTTTAGGGATTTGTACCCGAAATTAGGGTATCTTTACGCTTGAAAGGGTTTAAATACTCTAGGCAGGATTTGGTGGAACGGATTCCAACAGGCAAACCTACATTGTGAGGAGATGAAGGTATAAAATAGGAGGACCCCACACTCCGTAATAGTGGTATGACAGAAATAAGAGGACCCTTGTGTAATCCTTATTGACTTATTGTCCATTATAATCACTATTAGTGGGAGGGGGGGTCCATCTAAGGTATAACGCCGACCCGGAAATCGTACTGATTCGACCTATTCAGGCAGCGTAGCATATGAATCCCTAGCATTCCAAGGCAGTAGTTTGCGCAGACACCGTTTAGAAGAAATGAAGATAATTGAAAACGTCTAGCGCATGCGCTTTGGTGAGGGCTTACCCTTCAGGGCGTTGCTTCGGCTGGTATGCGAAGAAGTTGTGAGGGGAGGGAAGCGCTGCCTCCAAAACATGCTCGTCTGTATGGAAACTGATTCTTCACCAGGTGCCGCACATGCTTGGACGCATAGGGATATACAACCTATATGTATATATACATATATACACCCTATTATAATCTAGTAACCCTGTTCTTTTCGATTATTCCTATATAACCCCAATAGACTATAGTAATTTCCATTTTATTTTCCATTATCCCAATATTACCCAGTAACCTCTTGAACAGATCCCCTAAACCCTGAACCATGAACCCTGGTTTGTGGACATCGGTCATCTTGCGATGTAAAGCTGCTGCAGCCTAGGGGGATGGCCTGGTGGAGCACGCAGACTTGCATTTGCCAATGCCAGTTGCAGTTGCAAGGCAATCTTCGTACTTATATAGGGGTGTCCCAAACTAGGGGTACCCTTGTTGAGGGTCCGCATAATAAGGACCTCAGGATTTGGGGGTCTATGTTGGTTTCCCCTATTTTTTGGGAAGCTACCATATATTCATAATGGGTAGAGGTATATACACACACCCTAATTACCAACTACCTTGCGTGACCTCAGGGCCGATTATCACAAATTTCCAAGTCTGCTAAGTTTCCGGTACCTCCAGGACCTTCCTTGTACCCTTAATTGGGGATATATGGTCCCTTATAGTAGGTACTTAGGCCCTAATAAAGGGTCGGAGGAGGGTCTAGGCCAAAAATAGCCTTAACCAGTAAAACACGTAGGTCAAGGGATAAGAGCACATTGACATTAAACCGAAAGGTTTCAACGTGTTCTGCAGGAGCATGCCTATCAGGCATGTTACTCCCAGATCGTCCAAGTAAGGGGTCCCCTCACACACATGACATCTAAAGCCCTAAGCCCTAAACCCTCAACCCAAAACCCTAAACCCAGGCTTCGGGGCAGCTGACCTTGGAACTTTCGAGCGGATTAAGGGGAACCCTTTCAGGTCTTTTTAGGGTTTTGGGGTTTAGGGTACGAATTAATACCTATGGCAGGTGCGGTAAAATCTCTGCTGCCATCCCTGTAATATCCTTGTAACCCGCCCACTAATTTCCAACCAAGCATACGTAAGTAGAGTCATGCACTACCGCCCAAAGAATAAATATCTTCAGCAACTCTACTTGGAGGGTCAGGGGGACTTAGTAAGTAGGTTGATAAGGGGGATAACTAGGGTTACTATATGGGTTCTAGGGGTTATTACCCTACTTACTAAGTCCCCCTGACCCTCCAAGTAGTAACTAAAGGACCCGTAGACGCCTCTTCCGAAACCTTCCATAAGGCAGTCCTCCTGTTTACGGGAAACATTTCCGTTTGGCCTGTAAAACCCTCTAGAGCTGGGTATCGGGCAAATTCGAGTTTCTGGCAGTTTAGGGTTTTAGGGTTTCAGGGTGCTGCGTTTGGGGTTTAGAGTCCCAGGGTTTGGGCTTTGGTGTAAACGAGCTTCGGGTGGAGGACGTCTAGGCTGTGGGAGATCCTGTTGCAAACAATCCCTTCCGAAGCCTCATGGCAAGACCTTTTATACGGTTTGACTGTAAGTTCTCGAACCCTAAACCCCAGATGAGCTATAGCCTAAACTCATAGTATCCCCCTTAGTAAGCCCTTTAGTAGTCCCCTAAATACTCCCTATATAGCCCCCCTACAAGGAGTTTAGACTATAGCCCAAAAAGGGAACTTTAACTAAAACAGCCAGGAGATGCCAACCTCCATGGAGATCCAAAAAGCCTCTACTAGGTTCCTCAGTAACCCATGAATAATAAGGGTACCCTTTTTCCTACTGTTCAGCTAGGAGACCCCGAAATAAAAAGGGCAAAAGGGCACTACTGGGGTACCTAGTCTATCCCCCCATCAACTGTGGTTCCGTTGTAACTGGGGGACGACGCCAAGGAATGGACGACTTTTGGGGTTGTACCGTAGTTGTGGATCCTTCCTGGGGTCTGAGATGCCAACCCAAAACCCTGAACCCTAAACCCTACACCCAAAACAGATCACTTGGACCCAACACGTCTCACTTGGAGGCTTATGTTGGGTCATTCCCCCATACAGGAACTGTCCTTAAAGGGCCTTTATCCAAGGTCTTTTATAGAGTTAAGGGTAAAATCTCTTACCCATTGTAGCAACTGTTGCTGTAAGGCAGAAAGACGTAAGGATCAAGCTATTGGTGACCTAACCCTCTCATAATTGCGGGATAGCCAACAGAAGTCCACTAAGCGGGGGTGGCTCTACGCTACACCCTCTAGACACTAAATCCCGAAACCCTATATACCCTATCCCTACCCTACACCATAGATCTTAGTCCCCAAGCCGTAGCAGCCAAGTTGGTTACGTTAAGTCCTACAGAATCCCTACCCGAAGCCTTTGCAAATCTACTGCCTACATCCTAATTTCATACTGGCTTACCCCTATAACCCCCTACCCGAACCCTAAGCCCTAAACCCTAAACCCCTAAACCCTAAACCCTACCCCTAAACCCTAAACCCCTAAGCCCTAAACCCTAACCCTACGCCCTAAACCCTGATTCCTCAGCCCTAAACCCTAAACCCTAAACCCCTAAGCCCTAAACCGTAGACCCTAAACCCTAAACCCTGATTCCTCAGCCCTAAACCCTAAACCCTAAACCCCTAAGCCCTAAACCCCTAGACCCTAAACCCTAAGCCCTAAACCCTAAGCCCTAAACCCTGAACCCCTACCAAGTCCCATGAACCTGACAGCTCTGAGCTCTGGACAAGTCCAAGACCCAGCTCACTTCTCAGAAACCTTGCGCTGCTTGTAGTCTCGGGTTTAGGGGTTTAGAACTAATACTGGTAACTATGGCAGTAGTAGTACTAGTGCTAGTAGTATTGATGATACCAGTGCCTAGAGTCTAGCTGTTTAGGGCTTAGGGTTTAGAGTTGGACGGCTTGGGGTCTAGGGATTTAAGGATTTGGGGCTTAGGATTTCCTAAGCCCTATAACCCTATAACCCTAAACCCCATAGCCCGATAACCCTATAACCACAAACCCTAACCGTAAGCCCAAAACAGGGTTGAGGATTAAAGCTTTGAGGGTTCGTGTTGAATCCCAATGTGACCCATGGTCTAAACTCCTTCAAAGGGGGCCTTTTGGAGGGGGTTATATAGGGGAGTATTATAGGGGGTATTCAGGGAAAATACTAGGAGTTTAGACTAGCTAATATAAGCCTAATACAGTCCCAATAAATACCCTATCATTTTTATAGTAGTTTCCATTGTATTTTCCATTATCCCTATATGCTATAGTCTATAACCCCATAAAGCTCAGGTAGTCCTGCGTCTCCAGGTCGCTCGGCTGTTGCTGGCACTGCGTTTTGGGGGTTGCTGTTAAGGAACTTAAATTAAGTTCCCATAATGGGTATATATATAATAAANNTTCCTTAACAGCAACCCAGACTGCGTTTTGGGGCGGGTCTGGCCATGGCAGCCTGGGTCGACGAGTACTCTTGCCCTCTGCGTTGTCCTGGCTGTCAACCTAGACCCTCCTCCTTCCCTCTA
>CAJNIZ010010963.1:0-11540 GCA_905231905.1 Symbiodinium pilosum | reverse complement strand
GAGGGGGGCTGCATCATCTGCATTGAACCCCAAACTCTACAGAGTCCCTTAGGTCATCTTCGGGTTTGGCTACACGGAAAGGGGGAATGAAGGAAGGTCACTACCCCATCTTCAGACTGCTATCTTGCATCTGTATGCAACGCCTCAGATGGCATCCGGCCGGAGACATTACTGGATTGCTGTTAAAGAACTTAAGTGGAATTACAATAAGACGGGTGTATCGTAAATCAATCGGGTTTCCTCATTATAGTGAATTGTTCTTAAGTTAACAGCAACCCAGATTACATAGGATTTACATGGAACAATCATGAGTAGACAGGCTCCAAGACTGGCCGTTGGAGCGGCGGCAGTTGCAATCACTTCCCCATGGCCTGAGGAGTGAAAGCATCTGCTGCGGAGAAATGGGCCTTCATCCACCTGCGCTCCCTGGGTTAGGGTGTAGGGGCTAGGGTTCATTGAGATTTATGGTATTAAGCTTCATCATCCCTGCACCACGACAGCCTCGTGCACTTCCTACATGCTCCTAAATTGTAGAACTGGATGGAGCCTCGAGGATTTGATGGAAGTATGCGCCAATGAGCAACTCATAGTATGAAGTCCCAGCATTGTGCCCACATAACATTGATGCTAGGTAGGGCACAATATGCAAAAGAAGCGCGTTATCTGCCACGGTAACTTTAGAGGATATAGCTTATAACCTGCTTATAGCGTAGGCGCTGTGTTCTTAACCGTTAACCCTTTATCATCCTAGTTGTCATTTCATTGTCCATGTTCTCTTCCATATGCTTGTCCATTCTTACCCTAATCCCTAAACTTCTAAGCCCTAAACCCTAAATCCTAAACCTGCGGACACCCTGGCCATGGTCCTGGAATAATGGGGAAGAAAATAGAAACTGCTAAGGGTTTAGGGTTGAGGGTTGAGGCTTTAGGCCCTTCCCCCTTTGAAATCGAATCGGGTTCGGGGCTCAGGGTCTCCAATGATCTAAACTCCTTGAAGGTGCTACAGGGGATTAGCGGAGTAATAATAATATATATATATATGTGTATATTGCTTACTGAGGGGATGCTTCGAGTTTAGGCTAAATAAAGCTCACATGAAGCCTCAGAGTTGTTGGTCACTTTCGGGGGTTACAGAGCAAGAAATAGATAATGCAGGGAGCCCGACATGCGCATCAGAGCTTGTCCAAGAAAGGCGTGGACTTAACGCTAGGGTCTAGGGTTTAGGGTCAACCATCACCTGCGCCCTAGACACTCATGATCCCTGTTGAGCAAGTAGAATATGGGGTATATGGGGATCTTACTATGATATTATGCGATTCCATATTCTATCTACTTATTAACGGGGACTATAAACCCAATGTGTTCGCTAATATAGTAGTTTCCATGTTCTTTTCCATTCTCCCTATATAAACCCCTTAAGGGGGACTATTGTAGCCAAAACCTTCCGCAACCCCAGACATGGCCTCGAAGAAGCCACGCGCCCGCACTCATAGACTCATAGAACCATTGAAGCCTTCACTCAGCCCGAAAATACGGGGGTTGTCCAAAATCATGGGTACCACTTGGGGTTCACGATAATAAGGATTATGGTACCTTGGGGTCCCCTATATTTTGATGTGTAGAAAGCATACCTTGTGAAGCTTTTGCAGGCGTCGGAGGCAGTGACACGGAGTAGCCTTAATACACCTCGACGTGGTAACGGTCCGCTTTCCTCAGCCATCGCAGGGGTTGGAAATTACTATACGATTACTCTTAGTATTGACATTCTTACCATTCTTACTGTTACCGTTGTTCTAGTGTTGTTATCAGTATTACATTGAACACCATGTGGAATGGATGCGCAAATCAAACAACCGTTGTTCAACTTCCAAATTGTTTGCTGGTTTTCTGGACTCGTTGTTAAAGTGCTATCCAACAGGACCGAGCATCTTCATGGCCTTGGCGAACTCCGCCCAGTCCTTCACAGGATCTTTTGCGGCGCCGTTGATCAACGCTGGGATTTGGTCAAAATTCCCCCCGACGCTCTCAAGAAGGTATCCCAAAAGTCTCTTCGATGACAGCAAAGGCTGAATTGCCACTTAGAATCAGCCCTCCAGGAGTGTGGCAAGGCGCGAGGGGGATATGAGAATGGCGTGGCAAGACGTTTGCCATAACCCCGAATACGAAAATTCTGCGAACCTCCACCTCGACCCAAACCTCGAAACCCATCTAAGAACTATGCAAGAACTGATGGGGTAGAAGTGCTGCGACTTGTGAAGCACAGATCAACTGTCGTCCCACCTAGAATGCCTCACGGCCTCCACGCAAAACTTACACCCTGCACCCTGTTGGCAAACACCTTGAACCCTAAGCTCTGAACCCCAAAACCCCCAAAACCCTAAGCCCTAAACCCAAAACCCGGCGGCCTTGCCGTACTTCTCAGCGATGGGTCCGAAGCACTCGGCCATGCCGGACTCCATACCCTTGAGCCCGCACCTCTGCCCGTTTAAGGAGGATAGTCCCCCTCAAGTAAATAGAATTAGGGGTTTTAGGGGTTTTGGGGTTTAGGGGTTGGGGTTCTATTGGGATAATGGAAAAGAAGATGGGAACTACTATTTAGGGTTTAGGGTTTAGGGTTATAGTCCATAAGTAGATAGAATATGGGGTACATTTTTGGGACTATATAGGGATAATGGAAAAGAAAATGGAAACCACTATATTATAATAGGGTATATATTGGAGTTACATTCCCCCTTAAGTAGGTATAGGGTATATTATTAAGGTTATATAGGGGTAATGGGAAAGAAAATGGAAACTACTATACTATACTAGGGTATATATTGGAGTTATAGTCCCCCTCAAGTAAATAGAATATTAGGGGGGTTATATTGGGGTTATATAGCGATAATGGCAAAGAAAATGGAAACTATCATTTTAGAGAAGGGTGTATATTGGGGTTATAGGCCCCGTTAAATAGATAGAATATTAGGGAATATTATTGGGGGGTATATTTAAGGATAATGGAAAAGAAATGGAAACTACTATTTAGGGTTTAGTGTTTAGAGTTGAGGGTGACGCGTAAGTAGATAGAATATGGCCCATGGTATATTATAATAAGATCCCCAAATACCCCATATTCTATCTACGTAAGGGCGGCTATAGGGCGAAGGGCTCAAGGTTGATGGTTGGAGATTGAGGGTTTAGGGTGTACTGGGTTGGCCCCTAAAACCATTTGAAAAAACAAATTATATGTATATAGGGTCCCCTATTAAAGCCATTATGGAAAACATTAAATATCCTAGGGGCCTGCCCAGTGTAGGAGTTTGGGATTTAGAGCTTCGGGTCTTGGGAAGGTTCATCCTGCAGTTGCTGAAGCAGGAGTGAGGGCGTGAATTCCCATTGTGGTCCCCAAATGAGTAGTGCTTTTTGGTGGTTGAACCTAGTAAGATTATATTCCTTGTATAAGATACTACACCCCGAAAGGAGGAGACAATCTATATTGGGTACCACAGTAGCCCCAAATAAAATACTACTCAAATTACGCCTCGATGTATTCCAAAAAATCCACACTCTCTTCCTGACTCCAAAGTCATGCTCAGGGTGGGGCTGACAAGTCTGACTGCCTTTGCCACAAGATGGCGCATTGATGATTGAAAGCAGTCTCTCCGCATCACCCTTGTAAGGGTGGGGGTCGAGCTAGCTGGCATCCAGGGATGTATGTACGGATCAATGATTTCAGCGGCTCTGCATGGCGACTGATGAGGCAGGCGGCCCTTGCTTTGTCTGGAGGATGTTCCCTCAGCCCTACAAAGCTAAACCAGGCACATGTAGATGTGGGTCTTCTCGTCCTGCATAAGCTCCCACAGCTCCTCGGCGTACCTCAGCTTGCACGCCACTGTGCCTAAGCAACGCTTCCTAACTTCAGCCGGCGGTGAGGGGCAGCAATGGGTGGCGGAAGAGGCAGCCATGGTGATGGAGTCGTTGTTTACTATCACTAGCAGCAGCGAAAGAGGGTGGCAGGCTGTCGCGTGTGCTACTGCTACAATCACTCTTCTCCAGTCAGCAAGCATTGTGCATTTTTGCATCTTCCAAACTCTAAAACCCCAATCTCACCCGCTCTTGTTACATAGCAAGCTGCTCTGCCATCTTCGTCTGGATGTACATCTTCTGGCCCGCGGCATTCTTCTGTTCACGGCTAATGGCATAGTCGTAGCGGAACTGGTCCGGATACTTGGAGATGTACTCCTCCCCAAATTCACGTACTGGTTCTTAGTAGGGAATAAGGGAATGAATTGTATAGGAGTTTTATACGGATTACATTCCCACAATCCCTACCAACAACATACTCCTCTGCAACCAACCGGCTGAGAGCTTAGGGGTGGCGAGATCTGGTGACCTGCTGCATTCTTTAAGTCCTTATGGCCCGGTGTTCAGGATTCAAGGTAAACACTACGTAAACCCAGTGTACAGAAACGCACATTCCGAGGGGCCCGAAAACTCAAAGAACCATG
The DNA here is from genome assembly GCA_905231905.1 of Symbiodinium pilosum. Classification (NCBI taxonomy): domain Eukaryota; class Dinophyceae; order Suessiales; family Symbiodiniaceae; genus Symbiodinium; species Symbiodinium pilosum. The sequence goes on along the minus strand of CAJNIZ010010963.1, from coordinate 7,050 downwards.
ATGAGTTGAGAACAAGTCAGGCCTCCAGCCGTTCATAGTAGCTACAAAAGATAACGCACTCCCATTGTGCGGCGTTTTCGGAGTCTTTAGAACAGCTAGCCTGAAAACAAGCATTGAAACCGAACCCAAGTGACTCGACCGAACTGCAGAGGGGTCCTGATGCTCATCGTCATACAGCAAGGACTTGCTGTAAGGCACCTGGGTAGCGTTTTTTGATGGTTGAACCTAGTAAGATTATGTTCCTTATATAAAATGCTATACCCAAAAAGGAGGATATAATCTTACTCCATAATGGGTATCATAGTATCCCCAAATTAAATACTACTCACCTCGCTCTGGGCAACACCAACGCCACTAACAAGCGGTAGTTAAACCAATAGCGAGCTTCCGACATTCCAGGTTAAGCTCTGGAAAACAGTGGATTGCAGACGTAGGCCCTAAACCCTAAACCCTAAACCCTGAACCCTGATTTTCCATTATCCCTATACAACCCCAATCTACTAAAGAGGTTTCCATTTCATTTTCCATTATATGAGCCATTGTCTAAACTCCTAGTATCCCCCTTAATAACCCCTATAGTAATCCCCTATAGTAATCCCCTATATAACCCCCCTTTAAGGAGTTTAGACTATAGCTCATATAGTAGGTAAATCCCAGGCACACCCATGAAGAGCCAAGCCAGGCCCTTGAACTTGCGGCCATCACCCTCAGCCGCCACCTTGCACGAGTAGCTCGCTGATCTCTTCATCTGAACTACAACCTAAACTCCTTAAAGGGGGTTATATAGGACATTATATTGGGGACTACTATAGGGGTTATTAATTAAGGGGGACACTAGGAGTTCAGACAATAGCTCATCTGAGGAGCAATCTTACCAAGATGGATTGGGGGGTCACTTATAAAATGTGGATATCACATAGGTTTATATTGGGAACTGGAAAAAGGAAACTACTGTTTAGGGTTGAGGGTTTAGGGTTGGAGGGTTTATGTTGAAAACCTCCCATCTAATCCCCACCTGAGACTCGAGTTGGAAGACCTCAGACAGAGTCTATGGCTTACAATACAAGTGTACAATATGCGGATCCCCCTCGCGTAAAACCACCTGCATTTGCCTGAGAGGACAGCCGGGCGCCTTGTCGTTGAAGAGGTACCGGCAGTACGCTCGCATCGGGGCAATGCCAGTCCCTGCAACAAGATGTGAAATTGGTTCATTTCGGGAGAATTTGGGGGTACTGTACGTAAAATGGGCCGTATGATAACGGGCACCCGAAAGCGATTACACACTTGATAGCCCCTGTAAGAAACCTCTCTGTGCAGACCTCGAGATCCTAAACGAAAAATGCACTCGGAAGAGGTTTGTGTGTTTGGGGTTTATAGTCTCCTTAAGTAGATAGAATATGGGGTATATGGGGATCTTATTTAATATACTCAAAGCAATATTCTATCCACTTAAGGGGGACTATAGGGTGTACAGCTCAAACCCTACACCCTACACCCCTACACCCTAAACCCCTAAACCCTTAACCCCTAAACCCTAAACCCCTAAACCCTAAAAGCCGGGAGCCTTGGGATGGTAGCTCAGGCGTAATTCGTCCCAAAATGGGGATATTCCCAAAATTAGGGGTACCCTTTAAAAAGGGGGTTCTATAGGGGTTAGTTCTATAGATATAGGGGAATATAGGGTTATATAGGGATATGTAAGGTTTAGGGTTTCCCAAAATTACGAGTACTTTTTGGGGGTCCCTATAATAAGGACCATGGTATTTTGGGGTCTACATTGGGGTCCCCCTATTTCAGGAAGCTACCAGGTACAGTTACAATTGGGTTATATAGACACTGAACCTCGAACCGGGGGATTGTAACATGAAAACCCCCAACTCCACTGATGAATACTGGCCCCAGCTCTGGCACAAAGCTAGAATCTAAAATCATTCGAGGGAGACTTCTGTGATTAGTTTCTGCTTTTGCGTCACTGAAATCAAGCAATCGGGATAGTTACGACATGCCCTGGCAAACTCTCACTTTTTCTGTCTACTCGCAACCAAAGCCCTAAAGCCCAACACCCTGAGCTACGCAGCCTGTCGCCAGCATCACAATGTTGGCCTCGGGATCCTGCACCAACATGCGCAGGGTCGTCTCGGAATTTCACACAGCCAGTATGGGATGTCCCTTTGAGGGGATATATAGGGGATAAACACTCCTTAAACTTGCCTCACAAGGGGCTGAGGTAGCGGGGCCACTGAGCCTGCAACCCTAGCAGACCGCTGCAACGCACATGCGACCTCCGTATACCCCACACTAGCGGCGGTACCTGATTCATAGTTCGATTTTCTGATAGAACGATCCAAGTAAGCCCTTTCATCCCGATCCACATCGTCGTTAACCCCAAACCATGTGCGCCTCCGGGAGTAGCATCTCAGCTCCCGTTGGGCCGGTGATCATCACCTCAAGTGCTGCTACGCCTGCGATTCCATCACAGAAACTGGAAATCACAACTATTGGCGCTAGAAAGGGTGATGCAAGATTATTCTTCATCCAACATATCAACCGCACGAACGTCTGTAACTACCGCCGTTCAAGCAGTAAGAAAACATACGAAGGGCACCAGCAATAGCATCACCAGTCCAGACGACGATTTCAATATAAGAGCAAATGGATCGTTGAAGGGTGATTCAATCACCCTACCTGGCCGAGCTCATGAACATGTAACTTAGCATTTCTGAGTAGGGAAAAAAGAATATAATCCCTATATGAACCCTATGTAATATATTCTCATACTCCCATATTCCCTACTGGTCTGAGGTGACGAGGTGCTCCTTACTAGACAAGGAAGAAGGGTGAGGACTTTCGGTTCATAGCAGATGAAGGCTGAGCCTCGAACGACGTGTTGAAGACTTTGGTCCCCAAACCCTAAACCCTCGTAGTTTGCCTCGAGCCCTCCAGATGTCCACTAAGAACCTACTTGCAGGGACCCAAATTCAAATTGGGATTCCATAACCCTCTCGTTTCGCTCATCTAGAGTAACCAAGGCGAATCAAGCTTAATTCGGAGACATGCCCGGGCTTTTGTATAAAGGGGGTGATTAGGATTAGCCCTAGCCTCAGCACAAGCCATGACATTGGGTTGAGTCCCTAGGCACTGGATTATGTACCGTCAAGCCGCCGAGGATTAAGGTCAACCAGCGAATAGGCCCTAAATCAAACCAAGATCCCTTGTATATCAGGTGCATCCCTAACTTAGGTGAAAGGGCACCGGTCCCTATGGTAATCCAAGAATATTCCCCTAAAACACTACCTAATTCCTAAATACCCGAAACCCTCAACTCTAATCCCCTTGTTCTTGGGACCTCTAGGACCCTAAACCCTAAACCCAGGACCATACCCTAAACCCTAAACCCTAATATGCCGGGCAGCATCATCGCCCACGCTCAAGTCGCAAATGTGGTTGGAGCACACGCCACGGTAGACCTACAGCGTCTCGACGAATGCAGTTTAGAGTTTAGGGTTTAGAGCCCACAACAGACTTACGAAAGCTCAAAAGTTGACCATATCAGCTTCCAATCTTGTTTGGGGTAAGTAGTTTGTCAAACAAAAAGCCTAAACCTTGCTTGTGCACATTGTTTGATCCCAGCCTACGGGGAGTTTCCATAAATCGGGGTATTATGGGTTTAGGGTTCAGGGTGGCCATGGGGCATATGCCAAACATACTCCAAAATCCTATTCCTAAGTACCCAAGAAGGGACCTCTTGTTTCTGAAAACATCCAACTTCAAGCATAGGTCTGCAGCCTTGGAAGCAGGAGGCAAAGAGCTCCAACAAAGGTTAGGGTTTGGTTGGTGCACTTCTCGATTTGTGCGTGAAGTGTACCAAGCAAACCCTAACTATCTGCAGGTTAGGATTTAGGGTTTAGAGTTAGGGTTATCTTGGGCCATTTGCCATCCCCTCTCACAATACCTGTCCTTAAAGAGGTCTGGTAAAGGGGCTAGTACAACTCCTGTTGCGCTGTTGTGGCAACTGTTACTGTAAGGGGAATGACCTAACCAATATCATTGCCGAACAATTCTCTTTTTGACATGCTTTGCCATTATTGGCGCTTATTTCAACCCCTACAACCTATGTGTCTCCAATTCCGCCCTATACATCCCTACCCAGACCCCCTGAAGGCTCCAAAAAATGGAACGCCCTAGTAATCCCCTAGTTTCCCCAAGAAAGTAATGGGTTCATAGTGGGGGGGGCTCCATTTTGGGGATCCTTTAGAGAGCCTAGGCATGAGAGTCCCTACCCCTCAACCCTTTAAGTTTAGGGTTTAGGGTTTAGTGTTTAGGGTATTTAGGGTATTTAAGGTATTTAGGGTATTTAGGGTTTAGGGTTCAGGGTATTTAGGGTTTAAGGTTTAGGGTTATAATCCCCCTTAAGTAGATAGAATGTGGGGTCCCTAAACCCTAAGTATCGAGCTCCCTGGGTCCTATGCTGGACCCGCCTTGTTGTCGGGGAAGGCAGTGCCGGCCTTGTCTGGCTTGTCCTGAGGAGGGTGGTCTAAGGATTATTAGGGTTATAATGGGATAGTGGAAAGGAAAATGGAAACTACTACTTAAGGTTTAGGGTTTAGAGGTTAAGGGCTTATAGTCCCCCTTAAGTAGATAGAACGTGGCTTTGGGTATGTTATGATAAGGACCCCATATCTCCCATATTCCATCTACTCCAGGGGGAATATAAGCATTTGGGGGGTTTTGCATGGCCGAAGCAGCGCAAGGCTCAGAAGCCCGATCACCACCCCCAGCCCCAATCGCGTAAACTTTACACTTTACACCAGGACAGATCATAGCAAAGTCCATGATTCCAAGAATCCTCGTCTGTGTACGAGCCCACAAAGCCACACCTCCTAGCATGTACCTTTCCCAAGCCCTAGGGATCCAAATGTACGAATAATACCAACATTGGGCCCTCACGTCTGTAATTATCACCTACATTGGTCTATTTGGATCTCTAGGGAAAGCTGGCTGCTGGAAATCTTTGCTGCTACGCAGGGGAGGTGGTGCTCCATGCTGTTTCACCCCAAATGCTGAGGACTTCAATGGGAACACCAAGAATATCGTGGGAGTGTACACGGAATGTAAGGACCCTGGTAGGTATATTCCTTTCATATTCCTACTATATTCTGGGGTTCCCTGTTCGGCGTTCCCAGTAAAGTCCGTTTATGATGTGTGCCCCGGCCCTCGTCATGTGAAAGAAGGTTCTTCGTAACCAGAACCACTGGGCACCAATATGGCTTAATCCAAAAGTTACGAAGCCTCGCAAACCCTTTTGGCAGTCTTTGGGGCTCTTTGGATACCGTTCCCTTTTGCATACCCCGAGCCCCAAAAAGAAGGACCCTCGTGCTCATGCTGCGCGAGAAGTCCTCCCCAACTTCGCGGTTGACATGCTTCCCATCGACCTGAGAAAGAAGCACAAAAGAAGCTACGGGGACTGATTCCTCTAGTAAAGCAAAAAAAAACGAATGACTGGCAACTAGGACACCTGGAGTTATGGCTTTCAGAGATCCTGAATCCTGGGTCAATCCCCTACCCAGCGATAGGCACCACAAAGGACCCCTATTAAGGCCATATTTAGGGGCTATTACTGCAGAGGGGGCTGACCTTACCTAAATCCTAGATGCAGCTGGGGGATGAGCCCTAGTGTAAGGCAGTGAGAGTTGCTTCAAGCTCCGGGACCGACGCCCTAAATGCAACGCCCGCAGCCTTAAAGCCTGAACCTTAAGCCACAATCGGCACCCCTGAAAACGAAGTAGAAGTATGTCCATAGACCACACCATACCCGAACCCTAAGCCCTAAATGTTAATAAACCTAAGACGGAGAATAAAGCAATCCGCCATAAATCCAAACCCTAAATTCTAGGCCAAGCCCCAAACAAATTTTCTTGAGGTGCCTGGCCTCAACCACGCGCTTCACGCACAGGGAGACAGTCTTGGAGGTCTCATCATCGCCGACAGCGGAGGAAGCAATGGAGTACAGGCGGATCCTCAGTCAGAAGACAACAAAACTAATCCACCAACAGAATAAAAGAAGTACGAAGAAACAACAAATGAGGCAAACTCAAACACAACTACAACCACCCCTTAAGTAGATAGAGCATGAAGTTGTTCAAGAGTTTAGGGTTTAGGGTTCAGCGTTTAGGGGTTAGTGAATGTAAGCGGGAAAGGTTCTGGTATAGATCAATGAAAGAAGAAGCGTGTGGTGCTTGACACAAGTGAGACAATATTCGTCTCCTGGGATGCCAAAACAAGAGTATGCCATTTCATGATATATTGGGAACTCTAGCATTCAAAAACACTACTCAAGTGTAAGTCCCTCTGGGCTTGCAGGCTGTAAGGCTTCGGGTTAGGACCTAATAGTTTTGCCAGCACCCAGAACTGGAAGCTTCCGTTTCCCAAAGATCTCAAGGCATGGTAAGGGGACAATAGGGGTCAGTAGACGTGAGTCTATCAAAATCATGTTGAAAACTTTGAAAGCCCTTCAATGTAAAGCATTCGGAGCAGTGTGGGGTTTCGGGCTTAAGCGAACGAAGTCATGAATTGTGATAGTTTTCCTACAGACTGATTATAACAACCCGCTACAGGCAATTCCCTAGCAAACACCCAGGATCTTATCTTGCAAGACCTGGCCTGAATCCTATTTCTGTGATGAAGGCAGTCTGGGGCGGCGGGGAGGGGAGGGGGGGGGGAGCAGAGTGAGAAACTGATGAGCCCTGCTCCTTTCAACATACACTCCCGGAAAATAACATGAAAACCCAAAAAGGGCCCTATAAAGACTACAGTCCCTCTAAAATGTGGCTATATGGGTTTCCATGTTAGTTTGGGGGAGTGTTAGAGCCTGTGGTGACTCCTCCAAGCGATTGCTCCTCTCAGAAGCTGTGAGGATGATTTGAAGGCTATTTAGGGTTTAGGGTTTAGGAAGGCTATTCCTTAGGAGGACCCCCCACCCTGTAATAGTGACTATAAGGGATACTAGTAACTATGTTAGGGTCCTAGGCACTCCTTGTGTCAACCTTCATG
>CAJNIZ010010962.1:0-11541 GCA_905231905.1 Symbiodinium pilosum | reverse complement strand
GGGGGGGTAGCATATATATATACACACACACACAAATTTATGCCCTTTTAGAAGCCTATATATCCCCATTACATCCTGATCTACTGAAACTGCCTGCTAGGCCGCGTGACCTGGTCTCCGCCGGCAGACATTTCGCAAGTCACCAGCTACCGCTTGCTCCCAAGTTCTTCCGGGCTCAGGTTTGGGGTTAAGGTTTGGGCTTTGGGTTTAGCGTTTATAGCTCATAGGGCTGATTCAGCACCCCCACTTGTTTGCTGGCTTCGGAGAGTTTGGTTGGTTCTCTCAGGAGATGGAGACTAGGCTGTCTTCCGTACACCCGACGCCCTGGATCAAATGTCAACTCCAATCTTCAATCAGGCCCCTCGACCCTGGATGAAAGCAGTCGGAAGCTTTAGAACTTTTAGGGGGTTTGATGGTTTTAGGTTCGCCACGAGGTGTAGGGAAGTATGTTTGTTTGGCATCCTAGAACCTCCCTGTCGTAAGTTCAGAGACTAGGAGGTTGCCCCATCCCGAGCACAAACGCATCTTACATTGACACTTATGCTCCAGAACCTTATGTTAACCCTCCAAAATGCCTGTACCCATGTCTCGGTAGTGGAAGTCAGTAGGAGCAAGCGGGAAACCCATTTAAGTAGAGATCATCCCCCTCATTCACTAGGGGAGCCCAGAAGAAAAGGAAACATGGTTGACTCCGAATCCCCTAGGTTGGTAGCGATAAGCTCGGCACTCATGCTTTTAAACGCTTAGCTCTAACCCAAAGCGCCTTTAACTCCAAAGTAAACCTTTGACCCCAACCCCAAATTCTTGCCCAGGCCGGCAAACCTTACAAATCGAACCCAAGATCTCCACACCCGCCTTGGGGTCTTAAAACCTGAACGCTCGAAATCCTACGACACCTCTGGCTTTCCATATCAGAAGACTGCAAAATGCACTGAGGCATCTACCTGTGTCAGGGAGCTGCCTGCTCGTCGCGGGCGCAGCTGGGGAGCCACGTGGCGGTGGGAACCAACCAGGCAGGACATGCTCCAACAAAGGGGTATATGTTTTTCAGGTTTAAAGCAACTGGTGTCCTGAACAGCTAGGGATGGACAGGGATGATAAGGTGGGTTGTATGGGTGGGATATCTTAGGTTGGTTCTTTTGCGACAGAGAACACGGAACCTGTAGGTTGCCCCACAGTATACATGGGGACCCCTAAGCCCTGATTACATGGGGTGTCAGCAGTTCAGGCTGCTAATGTTCGCTCTCTGGCTTGCAGCAAAGACTCTTATGGTGGAATGTATGAGCCACTGGTAAGCATTAGGGTTACAAACGTAACGAGCCACTTGCAGCAACTCGTGGTTGTCAGTAAAACATTGCCGTTTTTCTGGTGCCGTAGCAGCAAAAAGGAACTGTCAGGATTATTTGGGTTTTGACATGGGGTCAGGCAAGGACCTTCGAGTCTACCGGGCTCAGGATGGAAATCACCAGGCGCTTCGAGCCCATAGTCTAAAAGCCAGGCCCAAATTCAACCCTATGGTTCTAAGCCCAAGCTCATTCCGCTGCAGGTGTCTTTCACAGAGGTTAACATCCTAGAAACGCAAACGCACATTGGGGCCTACACAAAGCAGGGCACCCGGGATCTTTTTGAGGAATTGTAGGATCGCGTTTCGTCGCGTGTGTCTTCAGGCAGGATTCAAGATGGACTGTATTTTGGGACTCTGGCTCCTTGCTCAGGGAATTTGTGAAGGTTCTGGGTACACCAGGGCTCAAGGTAGCAGACTGTTGTAAGGCTTTGTTGTTTCTGTAGTCTCCTTAGGATTTTTTAAATATAAGTCTAGGAGGATTACAGGTCGCGGCGCTGTGCGTTGGGTCTCGGCTGGTTGCAAGCCACGGCCGCTGTACTTCAAATGAAGGTTTAGGGTTTAGGGTTTGGGGTCTGTGGATGGTTGAGGGATTGGGTTATGCGTCGTCGAGGTACCGTGGAGAGTATTACTTTGCCAAAGGCATGGTAGCTAGAATTGCGGCCAATTGGAGGAGAAACTTAGCAGGGTCAGTGGTGATGGGACTCATGAACCTCGGAAGGAATTTAGGTGAAGTCACTACAATAAGCCAAGACTCTTCTTTATTATATGCACATATTATGGTAACTTAATTTAAGTTCTTTAACAGCAACCCAGGAACTTCCCTAGGTCCAGCCTGGCCGAGCAATCCACTCCCGTGAGCATTGTGTTGCTGGATTCCTACATCTCCGCCTGCGGCTCAGCAGCATGACCCGAAGCCCTAAACCCTGGACCCAACTTTCAACCCTAGACCCGAAACCCTTGAATCCCAAATCCTTGGGCTTATGGCTTTGAAATTATGGACGAGGCTTTTGCAAGTTCACTTTGTAGGCTTCATGTTTTGGATTTTTGGGGAATGGCAAGGCCTGAGGATTGTGGCATTGATGGTTTTAGCATTGCCAGGCGCAGACGCCTCGAACCTGAGTAGGGGCACACATCAGATTGCGCATTTTTCAAACACCGCTTTCTGCACATTGCTCTACTTTGGGAATGGATATGCTACTAAAGGTATGCCGTGTTCTAGTATCAGCAGTAAGCCTTCTTGTGTTGCGCGGGCTCTTGTTGGAGCTGTGAAGCACCGCCGCCTTCATTGGGTTCGTTTTTCTGCTTCCGGCAGACTAGGACTTGCGGCAACAAGGCTGATATGCGCGACACAGAAATTGTTTTTTGACATCCTTTCCTGCTTGGCTTCTAAAAGCTAACGCATAGGTGGGAACCGTCCTGCCCCGGCCACCTCCCGCTTTGTCTGATAAAGCTCTGAACGCCCTATTTCTCGATTTCTTCAGCCCCACACAGCCGTTTAAAAGTTGTGCCGCGGCCCGACAACAACAACCGCATTGACGACGCTCTGATCTCCCGAAGAAGGGGGCCCAAAGCTGTCTGCAGGGTTCATGGTGGAGGCTTCTTCCCTTCAACCCCAAGCCCTCACTCCAAGCCATACAATTGCGTTGAGGCCGGGAACATCACCTTCACTGATGTGGATGTGGATGAGGGGCAGGCCGCGGGGATCCTGTAATTAGTAAGAAGTGTCTTACTTTGGGGGTAAGCAGGGGCAGGCTGTTGTTCCGACAATCGATTACGCATGTGCAGGTTCACACGTCGTAAAGCATACCGAACATCACAAATCATGTAAAGCATGTGCAGCCTGGGCCCAGACCGGCCGGACATCCAAATTTGCTTACTGGGGTTCGTTGGTGATAAGGGATCATATTCCCTTATTCCCTACTAACCCCCCAGTAAGCTGCAAGCGATGGGTTACAGAGGGATGAGTACAGAAGTAAGGGAGAAGAAGCTGGAGATTACTGTTTAGGTTTGGGGTTCAGGGTTTAGGTGGTTATATACTCAGAAACTCAACCAGTTTTCTAGAAGGGCCTGAGCATCTATCTTGTCCTTCATTGCACGCCCACGTGCTTGGCAGATTGGTGGCAACATCAGCTGGGCGGAGCCTAGCGATATCTCCCAGGCAGGATTCACCATCCTTGATCAGTCAGGAGGAGGAAGACGTGGTAGCGGCAGTGGTTTTGGTAGCCATTCTTATTTGTGGTTCGTAGGACATAAGGGAATACAATCTTTACATATTCCCTTGTTCCCTACTAACCCCCAGCAGGCATTATGGTTTGAAGAACTTGCGGAAGGTGTAAGAGCATGTAGTCGATGTCGGGGTGGTGAGGGGGGGGTGGTGGTGGCAGTGGCTGGCGGTACGGGTAGTAGTTCAACATGGAATTGCCGCGTAGCGCTGATGGAAGAGGGCTTCAGCCTTGGGAGTTACGGCAACGGTAGTGCAGTGGCATATTTTTTGCGGGAGGTCTGGGGGTGTAGGCTGAACTGCATGAGGCCTTGAGGTCCGGTCCCATGAAGGCTACGGATTCCAGAGTGTTTTTGCTCATTCTGTTAGGACCAGGTAGGGTTTAGGGTTTAGGGAGCCAGTGCCAATTGCAGACGTAAAAATCTGCTCAGTCCGTTGTTGCAAAAAAGCCTCGAGTCCTATTGAAATCCTCCAAGGCCTACAGTACAAAGCATGTCAACCAAATCGAAAGCTCCTGAATCCCTCAAGCCTGAACCCAAAATCCCTGCTGCCCCAAAGCTTTCAGCCATAAACCTCCCACCTTTCCCCGAACATCCCCGCATAGGAGATCTTAAAGAAGCTCCTATATAGTCCTTTAGGAAAGCCCCTTTTATCCTTATGCAGTCTCAACAAACTTCTAGGGTCCCCAGGTACGCCTCCTCCTGAGAACCTGGCACATCCCGCCAGGTTACCGGCTATCGGATCTACCTGGGCCTGGGGGTCGGGAGCTGATCCGGCAGGGTTGGGTTTTAGGTAGATTTGTGAGGTTAGGGCGCAGGGTGTATTTAGGCTGAGGGTGTAGGGACTTTCTGGGGCTTTGGGGTAAAGGTTTTTGATCTGAGGCAGGGGGTGCGGGCTAAGGGGAACAAAGTATTTGAGGTTCTTAGTTCAGATTTCTTGTGCTCATCATGGCGTAGGGGTTGCATGCGGCTTTTCACTTCCCTCATTTCCTTGTTCAAGTTGGGCGTGGCTTAGATGTTGGTGTATGGGGCTGTCAGTCTTCATGCTGCACTTTCTCAAGCGCCAAACGTGTCGATTCCCTGCAGCCGCAGAGCATCTGCCGTCGGCTCTTCAGAAAATCCAATGCCCAGGTACCTTATCCGCTTACCATACAAGACCCAGACCCAGTGCCCCTAACCCTGAAGCTTAAAAACCTTGCTCACCCAGGCATCCGTCAAGAACGTCCTCCTTGGGAATGTCGCTGGGGCGAGCAACACGGCCCCTCTGCTTGTCGGGAAGTTTGAGTTTCGGGCGTAGTTGTTTAGAGTTCAGGCTTTTGGTGTTTCGGTGGGCTCTACATGGGTTGCCTCAGAACAGAGATCATCTCGGCTTCGATTCCGGTATTCAGAGTTTTTATCGAGGTAGACCGGTGTTGCGCGGGTCATAGTCTCAAACCCTGAATGTCTGTGCCCTGGCTTGGCCCATGCCTGTGACTTCCCCAAAAACCCTAAACTCTAAAACCTAAGCCCTAAACTATTGTGCCGCCAAAGATCTCCGGCATGCCTGGGCTTCTAATTGCGTGCGAAACTCTACGCCCAGCTTCGGCCCTCAACGTACTTGGAGGATCAGAGTGACTTCGCAAGTAGGTTAATAACCCCGATTGCCTAGATAGTAAGCTTAGTTATTCCCCTCATTACCCTCCTTCTTAAGTCCCTAAGACCCTAAACCACAAACCCCTACAAACCTAAACCCGTTTCCCTCTTTCTTTTCCATTACTACCGTGTCCTCTAAACGACCCTCCAAGTAAATCCCTAATCCCTAAGTCCTGAAATCTAGTTCTCTCCCAGGAGTTCGAGGTTCCTATGGACACTGACACAGACAATACCACCGACTTGCTGGCCAGGCACTGAGACCAATGAGTGAAGGACTTAGGGTTTAGGGTTTGGGTTTTAGGGTTTAGAGTGTGGGGTTTGGGGCTTAGGGTTTAGGGTTCGGGTTTAGGGTTCAGGGATTTAGGGGGTTGCTTGGAGGGTCTTATGGGGACTTAGTAGTAATTGGCAAAGAAAAGGGAACCCACTCTAATGTTAAGGGTTTGGGTTTATAGGGTCTTGGCTGAGGGTCTAATAAGACGGAGTTATGAAGGGTCTTGGTATGTCCCTAAATGAGGTTAAGCATGTGCAGAGTAATTGCAGTGACAAGCAGAGTGCAGGATGAATGGAAGCTAGGTAAGGCACCCTAGATTATAGCTGAAGGCACCAGCAAAGCCAAATAACCTCTAAGCGCCAAAATTTGTCCATGGCCCCTTGCAACTCTAAAGTGAGTCCGTGTTGCCTAAGATGACACGTTAGCCGCGACCAAATTTCAATATTCGCAGGTACCTGTCAAAGGGTCTACGCTGTCCACAGCAAGTGCATGATGTGAATGCATATCATGCAAGATGAGAGCATGTTCCACCCTGACTGCGTCTACGACCTCCTGCGCACTGGAGTTCGGCAGGTGCGATAAGCCACAGAAAGTGAATCTATGTGTGTTACGCATAAATACTTGTACAAGCGCGTATGACGACTCCACAGTTTCACAACGAATTATTGCAGAAGCCCTGAAAACTGGACTTGGATTGGCATCTGAGTATGGCTAGGGGAGGGAGGTTGCCGCTTCCTGTTTGTAGATGGGTCAAGATGCGCTCTACTCGGTACTTCCGCAAAACAACCCCCCCCCCCCCCACACACGGAAAGCATTACACCTAATTGCTCGCTGCTGAGGTCTGCCTTTTGTCAGGTGGCGTTGAGCAGCCAGCTGCCAAGTGGTTGTCAGGATTGTTATCTGTGATCGGTGTGGCATATCGCCTAAGAGCCTTCACAAAAGGCTTCCCGGAAAGGGACCAGAATTCGTTGCGAGCCTTTGGACTGGTTTAGTGGAGATTTGTGAAGGGCTTTGGTTTGGGGTGAAGGTGTTGCTTCAAGATTTCGGGCTCTGAGTACTTAAGATGGAATGAATGTTCGCAAAGTTGAGCTCAACATTTGTTGTCATTGATGCTGGCACTTTTGCTAGGACTGCCGCGTTACGTCACAGGCTAGGATTACTACTATTTGAGCAAAACGCTGATTTACGCTACTGTTTCCCTGCATGCATCAAATCCTTCAGCCATTCTCGGTTATTCAAGCTATGCACGGAAGTTCTTATAGTCTGTCCCCCTCAAGTAGATAGAAAATTGAATGGCCTAATATAACAATAAAATCCCTATATACCCCGTATGCTATCTACTTCAGGACTACTGACTCTTAACCCAAACCTGCTCAACGCTGAACCCACGCAGGGCCTGCCATCCTGGAAGCACCAAAAACGAAGCCAGGGTCCGTGAGCCCCTGCAAGTTGAGTTTTAGGGCTTGGGGTTGAGGGTTGGGTTGCGGGTTTAGGATTTTGGGTGTAGGATTTGGGGTTAAAGGGTTCTGCTGAGTCTACTCACTAAGTCCCCCATACGCTACACATGCAACCTTCCCAAGCTGGTTGCGGACACAGGTCCGTGTGTGATACCTACATCTTCCGAGACACCAAAGAGAGTGTTTCTGGCATTTCCTTCCAGGGGCAGGACCCACGTTTGAGCCGCCAGTAGGATGCTTCGTTTTGGAGTCCCTACATGTATATCTCAAGAGGGTACAATTCCTCGAAGGCGTGCTGCAGGATATTGTGGACTTTCTTTTGGACTCGTCATCTATGAGGGTATCTAGGATCTATGGAGACTTCAGGTAATTTTCAAAATGCTCCAAAAACACATAGCAATTCTTGATGTCTCCAAACTTAGGTTACATGGCAGGATTTCAGGGTCTAGGCTTTGGGAATTAAGTTGGCTTCAGGTGAGGGCAGGGTCTAGGGTTCGCACTCAGGGTTTCGATGTCAGACTATTGAATTCGTGGGGTGTATAATGTAGAAGCCTGAGACAGTTGCCAGCTTTTTTCCTAATAGGATAGTCCTGGGAAGTACCCAGAATCCTATTCGTCTTCCACAGCACCAAAGAATCATCAAATCCTCCTACATCACAAGCATCACAAAGCTTTGCAAGCATTCAGGCTTCCAAACTGAATCCTACATGTCAACTCCGAGCATGCCTAGGATCTGAGGTATGACTTGATCCTGTGACTGGGTTCAGCGTTAAGGGTTTGTGGTTTGGTTCAGGGTTTTTGGCTGAAGGATCACTGCCATGCATCAGTGGTGTTAATCGTTAGCATTGGTATCATTTCTCTTTATTACCGGATTTAGAAGGAGGCTTAAGTATCGATGGGCCATGTTGTGCCTAGAGTCTCGTTTAACAGCAAAACGAGTGACCTGGAGAGTACAAGACCTTGAGCTTGATCCTTCAGGAGCGACATTGTGGGTCCTTTGTTAGAAACTCCCTCTAATGAGGAGCCCCGAAGTACTCTCAACCTGAATTTGTTGAGAAATAGCCGTCTGAATCCCAGAATTGTCATACAATACTTCTCAATACTGACCGGCATAGTCCCTTATGGCCCCCAAAGGCCCCTGATATCCCCATGGTGTCCTCATGACCCCATATAGTTCCATTGTAATCCTGTACATATCTGGCGTCCCCGTATCACGCAGTGCCCGCAACGCATAGGACTTGGACCTCAATGAGCTTGGTGGTACCATCTCGTGGACGCCTCCGGATGTCCTTGTCGCGGCCCTACTGAGCGGGTTGCTAGTCATGCGCCGATTGGGCCCAACTTGGCAACCTGTGTGCTCCTTCTTGTGTGTCTTGGGGATGGTCCGTGTTAATCTTGCCAGTAGCTTATTGTCGATATCATGACGGTGGCGACGCTGCAGGTTTTCGTGATGATGATGATGATGATGATCATGATTCTGATGTCGGCCTTGACTGTGATGGTGACGACGTGATGGGGGCCTCCTGATCCTAAACCACAAGGCAGTCCTGTCACTGATCCGTCAACAACATGTTTGTGGCTTCACACCCGCCCAATACTCCCTAACCTTACTCAAGGAATCTGGCTCCAACCACGCTCAATGTTCGGGATCCTAGTGCCATTTAGGGTATATTCCTTAAATGAGGTGTGTTGGGCTCCCAGGGAAATGATGTCCTTGAGCATATAGGTGGACGTACGGTGGGTCCTTGTTGTAGAACGCAGAACCTCAGAAATCACCAATATGCTTTCTCCACCGACCCTACTTATTTTCCTAGCCTGAAGCAATGCAAGCTACCAAAAGTCTGGTCTCATCCTGGACCCTGAGCCCTAAACCCCTCATGTAGTTGGGCAGGTTCATGATGGTCATAAAGCTTAAATCCCGTGCCTACTCGTGGGAGATCCACCTCCCAATCATTTAGGATCTTGGTGTCATCAAGGACCTGCTTGGGGTGCCCAATTTTTGTAAAAACCAATTTGTTGTCAGATCCTTCCAGCTACGATGCCCCCAACACAGTGCTCCTGCTTTTTTCGGGCACCTTCTGGGAGTCCCAAAATGTTATCAAGAAATTCAAGATATTGCAGAGTTGCAGGAGCAGTCTAGTATCTAGTATTATCTGTGGATCCTTCTGTGAAAGATCTTGTGCCCAAACGCTTCTCAGGTCTACACCCAAGAGTATGTGGTCTATCTGGCGGAAGACCCAACTGGCGCCGTGCGCTCTCAGGCGGGCTTTCATTGGACGAGGGTTGAGGGTTTAGGCTTGCAGGTTTGGGTTTGGGGCTTAGGCCTTGGGCTGATGGCAGATGAGGGCTGAAGGAGAAGATCTTCTACAACTCCTCAGTTTGAAGGCAGCGCTTTGTCGTAGCGCCTAGGGGGTTTGGGCTTAAGGTTTTGATCCAGGATTTCAAGCGCGCGGGGCTTTAAGTTGCCCCTGGGTCACCAGTCCCAGTTGTTTTGTCTCGTGTCTGTCTTTTTTTACTACGCCAAAGGCATCCTTAAGCCTTCACCGTGTAAAGTGGGACTATAACCCCCATCAATGACAAAGAAGTAGTTGAATGTGAACTATGTCATCAATGAGAGGCAAGCAGGCCTTGTAAGCAAAAAGGGCAGGCAGAGCACCCCTCAGGTCAGGGCACTTGAGGATAGCGAGGGCCATGGAATTCACAAGCAGAAGCTTTCCGGGGTGCATGTCCTGAAGTGTACGCGTAGGGCAGGGGCGGTGAAGAGAATGCATGTAGGCTGAAGACATCTTTGGGTTCTAACTATGGCAACCAAGGATGATTGTACCTAGGTAACTACGTGTCAACACAAGGACCTGTTCTCAAATTGGAAGTAAATGCACAACAACAGTGAAGCTAAAGGGGCACGCCATGCCCAGACCCAGCCGCACCAGGCATGACATACACGATCATACACGACCCTCAGTAAGAACTTTGTCATGAAGACCGATTTTGACACCTTTCCTCGCACAGGTATCCAAAAATCTACCATACTGCCTGCAAATGGGATTCATAGCAGGCCCAGATAGAACGCCCGAATTGATCTGTACATTTGGGTGCTCCTCCCTCAGCAACCCGCCCCCGTAAGGTTGGAGGTCTCGATGCTATGGTTTAGGGCTAGGGTTTAGGTGAGTCTAAGGAAAGTTTTCTTGAATGCCGCAGCATGCAGCAGAAAACTCTTCTTTTGTTTCCACGAAGCGGGTTGAGGGCCCATGGCACCCTGAACCCCAATGCGTTGATAATCCGGGCCCAGTCACTATTGGCCCTCCAAAGGTGCTCACGTTTCTGAAAACAGAGCTGTACAGCTAGGGAAGCCGCAAATCCCAACCCCAAGCGCTAAACTTCTATACCTATGTAACCCTAGTTTTTCATTTCATTTTCCACTATCCTATATATCCCTAAGCACTATGCCTCTTAAGCCCTAAACCCTAAGACTCCGCGTGGCTATATAGCGCCATGACTTGAGCCCAGGTGGGATCCCCTGTGGCTGTCGGTCAGCGGCTCGGGGCTTGCGTTCTTGGATTGGGTTTAGGGTTTAGGCCCGGGGGTTTTGGATTTCAGGATTTATGGTTCAGAAAGCTTAGGGTGGACGATTTGGGATTTAGAGCTCGGTTTTTTGGACTTGGGGTTCAGGGAGCTGGAGTGTTCTCGAACATGGTTCATTTCTGAGGGTCGTCTGTGCCATCCTTTATCTAGGCACACCTTGCACATATTGATCAACCCTTGACCTGCTTAGGCGCACTCCTATACAAACCGCCAAGGGTTTTGGGTACAGGGTCTAAACCTCTGAATCTCCAGGAACCAACACCATGCTGGTGCCAGCGGACACGCCGCGGCTGAACTTCACCCAGTTCGTCGTCTACACGCGAACGGCCTTGCAGGAGTCTTAAGTTGTTATCATCCAGTTACATAGTAGGTTGTCAAAACAATGGTCTCATTTTGGGCCCTAGCATAATACGGCTCCTAATCTTGAGGGTACCCACAGACAGGAACCATGATTTGTTCTAGGAGCCACAGAATCCCACTGGTTTGTTTCTGTTTGGTGATCCATTGTTCTCCATTATTCAGGCCCCTACGCTCGAATCCCAAAGACTGCTCACCCAACACGTCAAATTGAACATTCAGGCAATTAAGCCCTAAGCCCAACTCCAATGATCTAGGCCTCCTAACCCCAAACCGAATTCTACTCCCTCAGACCCCCCCTAGTCCCGAACCCTAGACCTACTTCCTCTGTCAAGTTTCGGATGGTACCAAGCCATTTCTTTACCGGGCAGAATAGCTTTATATCATGTTGTTTTACTGATGAAATTGCACATGATTTGGGATGTTTCTTCGAGTCCACCCACTGAACTGTATCACTTCGTGGAGGGTCAGGGGAGACTTGGTAAGTAGGTTAATAACCCAAACCACTGAACCATATAGCAACCCCAGTTCCTCATTAACCCCTAAACCCCAAACCCAAACCGAAACCCAAAACCCTAACCCACTTACTCAGGGGGAAGGCATCGAGTGTGCGCTCCTGTTTGCGTCGAGTGTGCGCTCCAAATGCGTGGAGTGTGCGCTCCTAGGTGTGTTTTGAA
>CAJNIZ010010961.1:0-11546 GCA_905231905.1 Symbiodinium pilosum | reverse complement strand
CCTGAACCCCAAGCCCTAAACCCTTGTTACACCCTAAACCTTAAAACCTAAACCTTAAATAAACCCTAAACCCTAAACATGAAACCCTAAGCCTTACGTTCCCTACAGCTCTTTCGAGTGTCAAACCCACTGGCCAGAGCGCCAGAGACGCGCCGCAGGTGGCAGCCGCGCTGAAAGTTTCGTAGCCATACATGGAATACCTGAAACGGCTTAGACATTAGGGCTTAGGGTTTAGCCATTAGGGTTTAGGGTACTGGGCTTAGGGTGGTTTAGGGATTGTGGGTTGGGGCTTGGGATTTGGGGTTTGGGATTTAGGGTTTAGGATTTGTGGGAACCCCATACACGTTTTTGCGGGCTGCCTCATGGCAACGGGGTTCCTAAACAGAGGCATATCTCCCAAGCCCCCGACACCCAAACCTCTTCAAATGGTTATAGTCTGAATTCCTAAAGGGGCTTATATAGGGGATTCTATGGGGGAGTATAATAAGGCTTATTAAGGGGGATGCTAATTAGCAGTTTAGCCTATAGCTCATATCAAGAAGGCCTCATTTAGCATCTTCTCAAAATACCCCTCCCATATAATCCTTCATGCATCCTTCCTGAATGGCCGCCCTTAGAGAGACCCTAATTCCCTAAACCCTAAACCCTAATTCCCTAAACCCTAAACCCTAAACCTTAAACCCTAAACCCTAAATTCCGGACTCCTAGCTGCGCGCCGGTGAATTTCAAGGCCCACCCTAGTCCTGTTATAATAGTAGTTTCCATTTTCTTTTCCATGAATCCCCATATAAACCGAATATAAACCTAAGCCCTAGACCCCAAACAGCAATTTCCATTTTCTTTTCTATTAATCCCCATACAACCCTAATATAACCCTAAGCCCTAGACGCCGAATAGCAATTTCCATTTTCTTTTCCATTAAACCCCCTATAACCCTAATATAGCCCTAAGCCCTAGACGCAAATAGTAATTTCCATTTTATTTTCCATTTTGAATGACTTCCGGCTTAGTGTTCAGGGCTCAGGGTTCAGGGCTTAGGGTTTAGAGTTCGGGGTTCAGGGCTGAGCGCTTAGGGTGTAGGGCTTGTCACAGAG
This sequence comes from Symbiodinium pilosum, assembly GCA_905231905.1. NCBI lineage: Eukaryota > Dinophyceae > Suessiales > Symbiodiniaceae > Symbiodinium > Symbiodinium pilosum. Next base: position 10,452 of record CAJNIZ010010961.1, on the reverse strand, counting down.
GCGTGGATTTCCGCAAGTCCTGCGCCGTCGTCCACAGTGATATCATCACCTAGCTTCGCTCCGTGCACATCAAGAGGGGATCTACGCTGATGTTTGTGTCAAGTTTCAGACTGTACTGAGTAGGCCTTAACCCTAATTAAGCCCTAAACCCTAAACCCTAAACCGTGTGGCTTAGGGTCTTAGGGGTCGTTGCTTTTAGGGTCAACCCGAAACTTCAAGCTGAACCCTCGGCCCTCGACTCTTAGCCCCCAAATCCCAAGGCCTTGATTGAAAGCCGGGCAACGTAAGTTTAGGAGGGTGTGTCCTACTGATCCAGTCCTTCTCATTTCGAGAACTGTGAAGCTCAGAGGTTTAGGGTTGAGGATTTGGGGTCGGCTCGGATGTTGATGGTGGACATACTTAGGCATATGATAAGGGTGTATGAAATGGCTGATCAGGAGCTCTGATCCTAGCCCAAGCCTTACTTAAACCTTCTGCATCATTCTCACAGGCAATGCCAGCACTTGCCCCCCCTCCCCCCAAACATCTTCAAACCATCAAGGGCAATGTACAGCCTGGGCAAATGCTAACGACGTCACCCGATGCATGCTGAGGCCTTGGAGCTAGTAATTCCCCATCCCGTTACCCAAAATTTATAGTCACAGTCACGGCATGGTACCACTATTTATACATGAAGGTGATGTTCTAATGAGGATGAAGGTTGGATTTTATTGCGAGCGGAATTGAGTACATGGGAAGGTCCCCAATTTCAGTATAATACGGGTCCTTGTAATGAGATTCCTATTATAATAATGGATCCTTACATAATTTCCCCCGATTTGGGGAACGCTAACTAATGTAAACCCTAAACCCGCAACCCTAAACCCTAAACCTTCACATTCTAACCCTAAACCCTAATCAGCTGGTAGAATCCGCCTCTTGGCTGATGCCGAGCTGCAGGCATGCTTTCCAAAACTCACCTCCACCCTTTCCCCCCAGTTGGGTTAAGGGTGGGGTTCCAGGGGGTTAAGAGAAGGGCTTCTATACTTTTTTGGAGAGAAGGTGAAGGGAAAGAGAGAATGTGTGAGAGAGATAGCGTGGAAAGAGAGAGGGAGAGAGAGTGAGAATGAATCACGTCTCGCGCGCAGGGTAATGGCTTTCAAACTTTAGGACTTAAGCTCAGGCGTTTTAGAGCTTTGAAGTTTTCAGGGTTAGGTTCCCCAAGCCCTAAACCCCCAACTCTAAACCCTACACCCCAAACCCTGAGCCCTAAACCCTGAACCCTAAACCCCAAACCCTAAACCCTAGGGTTTCCTAGGGTCAGGGTTGTGGGCTTCACGCGGCATGTTGAGGGAGGCTCTGAGTTGACGAACCTTGGAAGTCTGTTGCCCTAAGCCCCTAAAACCCTAAAACCTCACTCCTACCGGAAACCCACACGGTTTAGGGTTTAGGGTTTAGGGTTCGGGTTCCTACCGGAAACCCTGAGCCCCTGAACTGGATCCATGTTAGGGATCCTTTATACTGTTTGGGGCGCCCTACACCCTAAGCCCTAAACCACGTATGGGGTTCCTCATATTTATGTCAAAAAGGATCCTTTTCTTTCTTCCAGGGGTAATGTGGGCTAAGCGAACCTAAGCCTACTAAATCTATCTCGCACTATCAATCCTGAACTGACAACCTATTCAGGGTTTAGGGCTTAAGGGTTTAGGGTTTAGGGAACCTTGATAGCCGCACTCCCTAACCCCCTTGGCTGAGTTATACGTAGTCGGCCTCTGATGTCCTCGATAGCCATACCGGCGAGTTCGGCACGGTGACGGGGATCAGCAGGTTGAGCCATGCGCCTCCTTGAACGGTCAACTCGAGGTAGAAGCAAGCAGAATGAGGGAGTAGGGTTCAGGGTTCAGGGTTTAAGGTTTAGGATTTAAGGTTAGGGTTTTAGGGTAGTAGTATCCCCTCATAGTCCTTGTGCAGAACTGTAGTAGCATAGACCCAAGCCTTGTTCTAGTTATGTGGGTCTCCTAGCATTGAGATCCTACCCTGTTGCGGCAAAGAGACACAGAGAGGAGCTCCAACGTGCACACAATTCGTTTATGCGTTTAAGCAGGGGTCAGGGGGCCAGGGTTTACGGGTTGTACGTTGGACTCCTTTTTTAACCGTGAACCTGTAATGCCTTGCATGACCTCAAGCTCTACTCCCTAAGCCCTGAGCCTCAAACGCTATGATGTAACAGTTTACCCGTCAACACTAAGCCCTACCATTGAAGTCTGAAATCCTTGTATAACGATGGTATTAATGATTCCAGCATCACCCTTTATAGCAAAAACGTAAGCTCAAAATTTTATACCCTGTGGCTCAGACGTTTCGAGGAGGCGCCTTTTATTGGCTTTGTCCATTTGAACTTGGCCGGCCCTTTCCGGATCTTCCGGCAGGGAGCACAACCCACGGTCTCCACAGATACGGCTTGGACTTAATTCTTCAGGTTTTAGGGTTTAGGCTCTAGGGTTTAGGGTTTAGGTTGTAGGGTTTAGGCTTTAGGCTTTGCTGTTTAGGGCTTAGGGTTTAGGCTTTAGGATTTAGGGTAGGGAACGTTCCGAGGTGCTCTGTCGGGCGTAGGAGAGCTGGAAAGGGCCGGCGCCGTGAGTGGCAGCTCCGTTTGCAGGTTGCTCAAAACAAATTTCTAGGACCTTCAAAGGGAGACCTGAAGCAGTAGCCTCTTCTTAAGCCTGCCCCCAAACACAAACCCTAAACTCTGAAACAGCCCTCATTTGTAAGGGCGCCCTTGTGTAGAGAACCTTTCGTTCCCTGGGTGACCCTTGTTGTTCAGGCCTTTGGGTTCATCAGGATTTGAGATTTTGGGTCTCGGGTGCATAACCCTAAGCGATTTGGCTCCATTAGAGCTTAGGGAACCCTAAACTCTAAACCCTTAAAGGTTAAGGTTGGTGCGGAGAAGGCTGGGAACTCTTCAGACACAACAGCAAGAAGGGAGCTCCAAATGCCGCAGCTTGATGTTGAATTTCAAATCCTGTTGTTGCGTTGAAGAAGACACTTTTACCTGTTATTTCCTCCTCCCCAATCAGTTTCGCTTCTTGCAGATCATGAGCCCAAAGCCCTAGCCCCTGGCCCTATTGCATTGGGTTATGTAGGGTTATGTTATAAGGTTATAAGTTATGTAGGGTTGTATGGGATTATATTGAGTCGTATTAGGTTCATGAGCCGCTCATGTGATCAAGCTGTAGTGAGGCAACCACTTGTGGTGCAGCAGCGCCGCCGGGCAAACAGTGACAATCCTTATGCCCCGAGACATGCATGTCAAACAACGGGCACGTCATTTAGTTATCCCTACCCTTAAAATTACGGACCTATTATCGTCATATGAGCTACTGTCCATTTTAGGCGCGCCGCCGGGCAAACAGTTTGTGACAATCTCTATGCCCCGAGACATGCTTTTCAAAAAACGGGTAACTCAGTTAGTTATCCCTACCATTAACATTACGGCCCTATTATTGTCATACGAGCTACTGTCCATTTTAGGGAAAGGGTCCCCGTCGTAGTATAGTATAGTCCTATATAATATGTAGTTTCTGATAAGGAACTCATGTCGATTGAAGTTCTGGGGAAATATTGGCTGTAATTCACATGATGATTATAGGGATTAGGCTCTCATTATGTGCTGGTCACCTTCCAGCAGCAGCAATTGAACTACTGGACACACATGTGAATCCACCCCTTCTTCTACAACCGCATTCGTGAAACCGCTGGATGCCACATCTTGACAGCTCAGTCTTCCCACCTCGGTACCCTAAACCGGGCTGCTCTTAAGGAACTTAATTTAAGTTACTATATTAGGGAAACCATACTAATTACTACATGTACTCATTATGGTAACTTAATTTAAGTTCCTTAACAGCAACCCAGTAAACCCCAAGCCCGGAGCCCCAACACTTTGAGAACTCGGGATCCTGGTGTCCTCAGCTCTTGACTTGGGAATGTAGGTACAATTGCAGGGGTCTAGGGTTCAGGGTCTAGGGGGTCATGTAGGGATGAATATAGGTGATAAGAGGGCCTGGGTATTCGTAACCCCAAGCCGCCCAAACCCTAACCTCAGGGTTTAGCCCTCCGAGCCCACGTCTCGCCGAGTATAGAGATGCCCAAATCATAGTTCCGTTCGTGTTCCAAGAGCATGCGGTCACCAGAGGCATCCATGCCCAAAACATAATTCCGTTCGTGTTCCAAGGGAATGCGGTCACCAGAGCATCCATGCCCAAACCACAATTTCGTTCGTGTTCCAAGAGTTTACGGGCCCCCGCAGCATCCATGCCCGAGCCATAATTCTGTTCGTGTTCCAAGAGCATACAGGCCCCCGCAGCATCCATGCCCAAGCCATAATTCTGTTCGTGTTCCAAGGGCATGCGATCACCAGAGCATCCATGCCCAAACCATAATTCCTTTCGGTGTCCAAGAGCATATAGTCACCAGAGCATCCGCACTCGTAGCCCCTCAACATGTAAAATCCTACTGAAACTGTGGCCTTACAGGTCGCATGGACCCCCTCCTCATGCGCAATCCTGCCGGTGCCCTTCAGGTGTTCATCCCTGGCAGCAGTTTTATGTTGGGTCGCCTTTTTTCAGAAAAAAAACGACCTGGGATAAAGCTTCTTTCGGGCTCCTCTAAACGCATTTCGTATGGAAATTCTCCGTATTTTCGTGCCTTGCATACACTCGAACCTTTCGCAGACTGGCGAGACGAGGGGGCGTAGCGTTGAGGGTTTAGGGTAGACCCTAAATATGATTGCAAGTGGTACTGGCGCTTCTGCACGGCTGTAGTCGTGGCCAGTGGCAGCAGCAGCCCATTCAAGTCAAGTTTAGGGTATAGTTATTCGTAGTGGTGATTCGTAGGTAGTACGGGAACATAATCCGTATATAATCCCCATATAACATACTCCTTATATCCCTAATTACCCCGAGTAAGGTTCAGGGCTTTCAGAGTTTGGGCTGGTCGGGCAGGCTTGGCAGTTTACAACAACTTGAGCTGACCTCAACCTAAACGGTGATTTGCACAGACAGGAGTCTGACAATGGTTTTATTTCAGGACCTGCAATACCTGTAATACATCCATGTCTTGGATTTCAGGGCTTGCGGTGGTTTTAGGGTTCAGGATTTCTACTTTTCCCTCTGACAGTTTAGGAACCTTATGCGGATTGAGTTGTAGTTGGGTCATAAGTTTTGCGGCAAGTAGTACAAGGCAAGAGAGCTTAGGGCTGATTGAGACTATTCTTTGGCGGTTTAGGGTTTAGGGTCTCCAGACATGAAACCTTCAATTGTGTGCTCCCGTAGTGCGGACGCCCAAGCAATTGCCAATATCATGTTTTTCTAAATTTCTTATATAGGTATACTATTTGGTACTAAAAATAGACCTCAAACAGATAATTGTAACTATTTAATACGAATAAGCCCTACGAAGCTACATATAAGCCCAGCTCCCATTTCATGTTCCATGTTCTTTTCGATGTGATTCGCCATTTTCAAGGCCCCTACAGTACCCTTGAATGACATGCCAGGGCACGTTTCACATGAAGCATTTAGTTTTTTTTTTTCTCGGGCGGCTAAACAATTTGACATCCAGAAGCTCCCAATATCTGCAGCTATAGGGTTCATACTAATCGTATCCTTGGTCAGATTAGCATTGACCATCACCATCGCAGACGCGCAAGCATTACACGCAGTGCTATACAGAATTCTTCGCACAGCTTGGCTGTTCGATCTTGCATTACCAAGCCCCATGTAGGAGCAGTCAACTTTGCTGTGATGCAGGATGGTTCCTCCCACGCTAAGCTGCGAAGTGCAAAGCTGCTAAGGCTTCGAAACTGCCAGTGGGGCGGACCAGGAGCTGTCCAAGAGGTGAAGGTTGACAAGGCTGGTCTCATTTGTCGTGCAACTAAAAACATGGGAGCTTCTTCAAAGAGAGGGTCCCTCTATGTAGAGTCACCCCGGATCAGAAGGCTGTGAGTTTTCTTGCAGAAAGCTGCTGATTTGCTGTGTGCAGCAACATCATTCCCTTTACCAGGAGGTTGATATGGGCTACCGGCTACCCCTACCAATCCACTTGAGGTTGGGAAGTTCGGAAAGCCGGGAACCTTCAAGCGCGTGATGTTGCAGATTCTTCGTAAACCAAATCTTGGGACTGCAAACTACGTATTGACTGAGTACAGGAACCGAAATGGGTGTCCAAGCAGTCCCATAGCAAAGCTAATCATTGTCAATCAGTGCTGACTATGCTAGGGGCCCAACGTGTAGGAGCCATGCTGCAGCGAAGCCCACGATGAGGACCACCATGTGGTTGATGCTGGCGCTGAGCCTGGATGGTTGGATGGGTGGTTCAGCTGGTGGGCTCCTTCCCAGCACGGGGCCTTGCTTTCCCATGAACTGTTCAACTGTTCCCGTGTTTCCTGAGACAACAATCATGCCAGCGCAAGGGCATACATGACATGATGACACCACGGGAGAGAGAAAGAAAGGCAGAGGGAATAAGTTTGTGTTTGAGTTTTGCATGCAAGATCATGCAAGCTTGGCAAGTCATAAACGTGGCTGTTCGGAGATGGCTCATCTGAAGCTGAGGCGCTTTCTGAGCGTGCCTCATGGATATGCTTCTCACACATCCACTCCTCCGTAAAGCTATTTTGTGGTGCGTTCTCACGAAAGGGAGGGGGACCTTCTTCAGAGCTTGTCACTGACTCTTGCATAGCATGGCCCTAGCACCTCCCGCCTTTGGTTTTAAAGTCGGGGCTGAGGATGTAGCATTCGGGGCTTGGGATTTAGGCGGTTCAGGAAACGTGGTTAAGGGCTTAGAGTTCAGGGCTCTAGCATCTCCCAGGCAAAAAGCTGCTACTGGCTGTTATTTGTGCTCGCAGCCTCATAGGGCGTGGATGACCACGGACCGCCCATAGCTTTTTTTAAAAGCGGACGGGGCGAAAGCGTTTAAAGAAAAGAAACGCCATGAGCTGGCAACTTTTTTCCCTTGCTGTGGGTGTCGGGTTTGGGGATTAATTAGGGGCTTGGGGCTTAGGGTTTAGGGGGTTTAGGACTCAGGGTGTATAGGGTTCGAGAATTAGATATTTATGGCTCGGGCATTAGGGCGCTTAGGGTGTAGGCACCCGACCTGAACTCAAGTGGTAGTTCACGTATTCAAAATGGCTCCAGAATGGCCATACTTCAGGTTTTTGATCTGTAGCAGTCATCCAAGCATCACAGTTGCCTGTACTTGATGGCGAAACACTTGTCCGATGATTTATTCTAAGTGGCCTTCTGGCATTCTACTCCGATCCGCCAGGCGCTCAAAAGCAAGCACAGCAGAAGTACATCATCAGACGCCCTTACTCAAGTGCACTAATGCAGGCCCCAATACATGGCAAAACTCCACAAAGCCAGCGAACAGTCTGTACTGTGTCCCATGCCCCTTTGAGTCATGCAACGAAGATCAGAACCAACCTGAACCTTAGAAGCTGAAAGCCGAACTCCTCAAAGCATCAAGATATTGGGGGTTGAGGGTTCAAGGAATAGGCTTTAAAGGGTATTGAAGGCTTTGGTTTTCATAGGGAACGAGTCAGCCATGGCTTCGTCGGAGTCTGGGCAGGAGGCAGGGTCAAAGGGCAGGTTGGGGGAGCCCTTCAAAAGGGCTATGGGGAATAGACAGGGGGGCTATAGTAAAAACTCCTTAAAGAGGATTATATAGGGGATTACATAGAGTGTAGGTTGAAGCAGTATGGGTTTGGGGTTCAGGGCTTCACGTGTTGATGTTTTGAGAATCCAGTGCTTTAGGCTTGAAAGTATAGGGCTTAGGGTTTGGTGGTTTAGGGTGTAGGCTCAGCTCAGGGCAGAATCCCTCTGTTTTTTTGTGCGCTGAGGAACAAAAGTCAGCCGTCATCCCTGCAAGATTGCAAGCCTGACAAAGAATTCAACCTTAATCCCTAAACTAAATAATAATTTCCATTTCCCCGATATTCCAATATGTTAGGGCAACAAGATTTCGGAGTTCCGTCGCCAAACACTGTTTAGGTCGCGTTCGGATGAAGGACCTGAGCCCTGAACCCTCAACCGTAAACCCTAAACCCAGTTCAGGATTCAGGGCCCTTGGTGTGGCGTTGAAGGTGTAGGGTTTGAACCCCATGTTAAGATTTAGGATCTAGGTTGGGTCAACCCCCCACCCAGTAATAGGGTTTGGGTACCCCAAGGGATTATTGTAGGTACATTAAGGCCCTTTTGACGCCACATTAATGAGGTATTGTTTGGGGGGAATGACCTAAGATTTAGGATTTAGGGTGTTGGTTTTAGGGTTTAGGGTTGCTAGTCATTTTGGCCCACACCTTCGACCATAAATGACACCATTGACATGCAAGGTCATCCAAAACTTGCAGCTACGGGAAACTTACACCTTTAAACTTTAAAGTGTAGGGTTTAGAATTTGGTAGGTATCATGGGTTCCCCTACTTCCCCCCCACCCCCCCACTATAACACTCCCGTAGGTTTTCCATTGATTAAGGCTATTACAAGAAGCTGGCAAGTTCAGGTTGATGAATAGTATAGGATGGACCAGGAATGCACACATGTAAGTCAGTACTTAACCCTGAACCCTAAACCGTCGGGTTATGACAGGGATACATCCCCCTGACCTTCACCTCCAGTTAGGGTTTGGGGCTTAGGATGGCAGATGCGTCAGTATCCTTGTCTCGTTGGGCATACATTAGGTGGATCCCCCACCCTTTAGTAGTGGCTGCAAGGGATAATACGGACTGTATTCGGGTCCTCTTACATTCCTCTTATAACAATATTAAAGGGTAGGGGCTCCTTCACAGGCATACATCTCCTAAACCCTAAACCCTAAGCTTTAAAGTAATTTCTTCAGTGTGCCCACATAAGATGATCAGGGTAGACTTCAGGCAAGCTTTGTGCCCCATGGATGTACATGGTAGTTTCAAGGATCCAAATATAGACCCCCCGTATTCAATGATCCTTATAATGGGGACCCCCCAAAAAGGTATCTGATTTTGGGACACCCCCACATTGTGGTAGCTGTTCAAAACACCTGTCCCCTAGCAAAAGCCATGAGGCAGGTTCCCTTTTTGGTTTAGGGCGTAGGGCTTAGAGTTGTTTAGGGTTTAGGGCTTTTATTTTTTGGGGCTTAGGGCTTTTTAGGGCTTAGGGTTTGGGCTTGTTTAATGTTTAAGGTTGGGTTCCCAATACCCCGAGACCCAGAACCTTGGACCCTAAGCCCCGAACCCCCACATGACCTGGATACTTTTTCTCCACAATGGCTTGCCCGGGCACGACAGACATGGGCTCTAACTCCGGAACAAAAAGAAGTTGAGCATAAAAGCCTCTGGGGGAGGTCCTTACCGTCAGGGGGTTGGTTACAAGTTATAAGGGTCTAGGGTTCTAGGGGCTTTGTACGGCATATCCTTATCTCTCTAATTGCTTAGGCTCCTTATCTAACACTGAGCTCGGCTGACCGGCGCAAGCCAAGGAGGGCACCAGAGATTAGCCGTGAGAATGAACCAGAGGAGGAAAGGGAAGTGCAGTTCCCAACAGTGGAGTTCCAACTCGGCGATGTATGTGCTTGGGGCTCCAGCTCAACCGGATTCTGGACGAAAGGAGGAGGCAGGCGGCTGCCCGCCAGGGAGTATGCCCTTGGACATGAACCTACGCTGTCAGGCGATGCTCAGACATCCTTGATATTTAAAGCTTGGGTACTGCCCCCACCCAGTAGCAGTTCATAATGGGGATATTAAGGGCTGTATATATTCACATTACACTTATTCTCCAACTGTTACTTGGTGGGGGCAGTACCTAACCTACAGCCCTGAAACCCGTAAACCCTAAAGCCCCAAGCCTTAAGACCTGTCGACCCCTTGAAATCCTACGTTCGCGACTTGCTGGTGGCGGCGGGGCGAAAATCACAACTTTTAGGGTTTAGGTGTAGGTAAGGGTTCTCAGGTTTTCAGCTACCCGCTGCCCGTATGAATCAACCCTTCCATCCCCAAAAGCAGGATATACCAACAGAGCCAAAGTCATATCAGGGGCATGTGTATTGCTCGAGGGGTCATGATGTCTGGGACCGTGCAAAACGCTACAGTCGGCTCAGGAGCCCCGAAAAACGATTTAGCTGTTGCAGATATCTTAAGAAACCTAAGCCCCTGAATCGATCCTAAACCCTAGACCCAAAATAAGCGGAAATGACAAGTCCATATGGTCGGTTCAACCCTTTACCTAGTCAAGGCTCTTAAGTAGAAAAATCCCACATTAAACCTGAAGCACCAAAAGAGCTAAACCCAAAGCCCTAAACCACCATTGAACTTCTCTGTGCCCTTAAAAGGGACACCTCTGCACCCTAACCCTTGAACCTCAAACCCTGAACCCTGAACTGCGAACCCCAAACCCTAAACCCCAAACCCCAAACCCTAAAACTCCAAACTCTAAACCC
>CAJNIZ010010960.1:0-11546 GCA_905231905.1 Symbiodinium pilosum | reverse complement strand
CTTCGAAACCCCAAACCCTAGACCCTAAACCCTAAACCCATTATAGTAGTTTCCATTTTGTCTTCCATTTCCCCAATATGGCCCCAATATAACCCTAAACCCTAATAGAATCCTTCGAAAACTCCGAATCGGTTTCGGAGCTCATGAGGCTTAAGGCCTAGGATGGCCTAGGTGTAGGTCACGAAAAACTCCTGAGGTCCTGATGCTCAATGCCCATACCCCTCAACCGGTCCCAAGCCCCCAACCTCTGCGCAGCCTAGGTGGGATTACTTCATGCGGCAGGCTGCGGATGCCCTGTCGGGGAAGTGAAATTAGCAATGAGATTACAAGAATAGGTCTCCTAGATACTAAGCAAGGTCATGCTTCTCACCGAACAGCTACTTCAGGGTTTAGGGTTTAGGGTTGAGTCTTAGGGTTTCATTAGCCTCTGAGTCAGGGTTGAAAGCTGTCTTATCTTATTCAGCTTCTTCGTCAGATTCTGTTGAGCCCTACTCTGTGCATTAAGGGCTCTACCTTGCCCCCGTAGGAGCCTGTTTCCTTGTACAATCTGGGGCTGCGCAACTTGGGGAGAGGGTGGTCCAGCGACCCTTAGGATAGGGGAGGCGGTAAGAGCTTGCTGGCATGAAGTGGCCCCTATTTATTAATTACTCTGAATACTACTGTTACCACGATACATATTGTTGTCATTATTACTACTAGTATTCTTGTTACTACTTCGCATCAAACGGCCGGTATGAAGTCCAGACTAAGCGAGTAGTGGCGTTATTAGTCCTTGCTATATCTCAGTGTTTTTTGGAGAAGCGCCGGCCATATCGTGTCATCAAAAAGGATATGTGAGGATTTGATGTGGATTCTCTGGGGCCTGTGTAGTTGCTAAATGGAGGCTGCTGACTACTCCTTCAGAGCAGGGCATTTTCAACCTGAACCCTAAACCCTAAACCTTATTCCCTAAACTCAGGAAGCTTCTGGGGACCTTGGAGCCTACAGTTGTAGCTCCTAGCACGGCCCCATTTTGCTACCAGTATTTTGCTTCATGAAACAAAGCCAATGGAAGGTGGGAGTCTCTCAGAATGACGTTCATGTGCGCTGTAGTCTGAACTCCTTAAAGCTGGTTATGTAGGGGATCATGTAGGGGTCAATTATAGGGTTTTTACCGGAGATGCTAAGAGTTAAGACTATAGCTCATGTGGCGTTTATAAGGAGAACCACGGCGGTTTCTCCCCCTGATCATCCTTGAGAAATCTTAAGTTTTGTCTACCTGATACAGTTTTTCAGGGATCCAGGTATACAAACAGTACCTACATCTGGCCCAAAGTCTATAAGTATTACCTACATTTGGATTCCCAGGGGTTGGTCATTTCAGTCGGGGATGCAGCAGAGGCTTGCTTGCATATCTTGCCTTGTTTAGGCAGATTCTGAGCATAAACGGCCTCAACACCTCAACACCTATGGAAATATCCAAAGCTCCCTGCGCAACCCTAAACCTCCAGCTGCAAAGCACCCCAAACCCCCCAAAAATCTCCTGAACTCCCGAAACCCCTTAGATAGTCTAAACCCGCTATGCACCCTCAACCCCAAATCCCCCAGAACCCCGAACCCTGCCAGGCTAGTCCGGGTTCGGAGACCATGAGGGTTGTGGAAGCTCGGCCACAGTTTGTTGCAGCTTTGCTTGTCCCTTTAAACGAGAGCTTTGCTTGTCACGTTAAACGGGTTATAGGGTTGGGTAGGTGGGTGGGGGAAGTTACCATGGCCCTCTAAAGGGGTTATAAGGGCTCGGTTCGTTGAATGGTTCATGACGGAGCTTTAGGGTTTAGGGGTTTAGGGCTTAGGCTGGATTTGGGATTGTTTGGAATCTCAAGTTCAGTATTTGCCTTCTTCGTGCTGGAGTGGGGATGCGAGGCTAGACACCCATACCCGGTGTACTCGCCTATAATGGTAACTGTTTCCCCAGCCCCCCTCAAGCATCACCAAGTCGGGACTCAGAAACTCGTAATTTTTACAGTGTTTGGGGCCCAATGTAGGTACTATTTGCATACTTGGATCCCTACATTAAACTTTAAACCGTACCTTTTGAAACAGTGCGAAGTGTTCGAGGAGTCTCTGCGGCTCATCTGCCTGGATGAGGCGGGATAGGGGTTCAGGGTTCAGGGTGCCAGAGAGGACTTAGGGTGTGCGGTTTAGTGCACGGAGTTGTTTCTCAAAGGGGGCGGTCCCTAGAGACCCCGGACCATGCGGATATACAAAGATTATAACAAAGATGAATGGCGTGCTTGAAGGGAACTATCGGCCAAACTTTGCCAGCTTGTACATAAAGGGGAGTGTCTACAGCCTTCCACTGATGAACTTGTTGAATTGGGTTTATACGGTTATGAAATGTCGGGGGTCAGGTAGTGGTGTCTTCACCTGGTTTAGGGTTCAAGGTTTGGGGTTTAGGCGTAACTGTTGTTAGATGCAGCTTGACATCCTCAAGCTCGCGCGGGGCATCACTTTTCGTGGGCCCTAAACCCTAACCACTTTTTTTTTGGATGCTACTTACTTTCTGCAGAGATTGCCCCCACTCTGTAACAGCTGGATGTTTTTCATAATGTAGTTATACACAGTGCCCAATATGACTCCAACATAGACTGTTACAGGGTGAGCGCAGCACAGAACCTAAACCTAACGGACTAAACCCCAAACTCCAGGTCTGAGGACATGTTGTTAATGGATTCTCTTGGCGCTTCCTATTTCTCGCCCTCTTCCAAGATGATGCGGGAAGGGGTTCTGCTCACCAAAGCTCAATAGTCTTGAATCCGAAGCATGTATGTAGCTCGAAGCCCCAAACTTGTAAGTCCACTTCCCCAAAGTCCCTGAGCACCCATCCCGTGCCTGCTCCCACGAAAAAAAAACACATTAGGTGAACCCCCCACCCAGTTACAGTGACTATAAGGGCTAATCGTGATTATGCTAGGGTCCTCTTATATTGCTATTTTGCCACTATTGCAGGTTGGGGGGGGCTCCTCCTAAAAGACACAAGAGGTTCACATGCTTGGCATGCCCAAGCGGGGTGCGATCTTGGAGTCTGTTGTGGCGCGTCTTCGCGCGTCCGGCACTCTGACCATGTGGGCTGTAGTCTAAACTGGGGGGTTATATATGGGATTGCATCCAGGACTACTACAGGGGTAATTATGGGGGATACTAGAAGTTTAGATTGTGGTTCATTTGTAGTTGCAAGTCCGAAGGGCTCAGGATGCAAGGAAGGGTGGAACGCAGGAGAGGGACATATGGGAGGAGCAGGATAACCATCAGCATTCTTATCACGACCACCGCTACTATTGTAGTTACTGTTGTCATCATTTCTGTTTTGACTGTTATTGCTGTCATTACCATTAGCATTCTCAGTATCATTACCATCATTGTTGTAATTGTTGTCATTTTTCGGATATGGTTATGTTACGCTATGTTTCGAAGGACTCGGTCACTTCTGCTGCATGGGGGCACGAAAGGGTAGAGTGCACGTTTAGTGTAGACCTCTTATTAACAAACGCTCTCCCCTTGGTAGGGATTATTAGAACTGGGATCCTAATATTCAGGCCTCTGAAAGGAGTGGGTTACCAATCACGGGTCTACATTGGTTGAGGTTTTCAGCGGAAAGGTTCTCAGGCGGGGACTCGGACTTTCAGATGTGGAGTTTGGGGGGCACCTTGTACCTGGGGAGTTGCCGTATTCCGTATTTTGAAATACAAAAGTCAAGCAAGGTTCCAAATGCTGACACAACAAAGAGTAGCTTGAACTGGCTTATGAATATCCAATACTTGGGTCACTGTTGAACATGTTCGCGTCACGTATGTTATAGCTCAAGGCTGTTAGGCGTAAAGAGGTGTTACCCCATAATAGAGTACTTAGTGCCGTCCTCCGAAACCCTCGACCCAACAAATAAGGCATTCCAGACACAAAAGGTCCCATAGGACATGGAATCGGATACCCATCGTCCTTATAAAAGCCTAAACCCTAAACCCCGTATAGAGCTCAGTTTCCATTCCATCCTCCACTGACTTGTCCGTTTGATTCTCCACTTATTGGCAGTCATCTAGGCCCTGGCAGTACTTAAGCGCAAGCCCTGCAATATACAACCCTATATACACCCTTTTAAACGACCCTTATAACTCTAAACCCTAAGCCCGCAATCCTAAACCCTAAGGCCTAACAACTATAACCCTTCAATCCTAAACCCTAAACTACGCATTACGAATTGGTCAGTCTCTACAGTCCCCCTTAGGTAGATAGAATATGGAGAATATGGGGATCTTACTATAATATACCAAAAGCCATATCCTATCTACTTATAAGGGGGACTATACAGTAGCTTCAGGTCATGCACACAGGGAAGAAGCCTTCGCATAGTCGCAGTTTCAGCCACCGCTCGGGACTGAGTCCTGTCTCGACGACTCAGGGTTTAGGGTTCAGGGTTTAAGGTTTACAGGGCTAGGGCATTAGGGTTTAGGGTTCAGGGCTTAAGGTTTACAGGGCTGGGGCTCTAGAGTAATGGAGAAGCAAATTGGACAGCACGCCACAGGGGCAATGAAACGGAAGCGGGGATTGTATGAGCCACAGTCTGAATTCCTCAAAGGGGGTTATATCAGGATTACATTGGGGACTACTGTGGGGATTACGGGGATACTAGGAGTTTAGACTGTGGCTCCTATAGGTGTTTCTAGGGACTTGGATCTCGAGTTGCTAGAGATCTTAGGATGCAGGCATAGTTTTCAGGCTTAGGGAAGCAGGGCCTAGGGCTTAGGGTTTAGGGTGCTCCATCCTGCACAGGTTAGTTATGAGCTTGTCGCTCTAAGAATCCATACCTGTTGGCAGGAGCATTCCGAAATCAAGGTCCCATGAGAGTCTTCGTGTCGACATCCTCAGTATGGGCACATTACATAACCCCAATATAATCCCTATAAACTACCCTATAATCCCAGTTTCCATTTCATTTTCCATTTTCTTTCCATTTGATTCTCCATTATAGGGGGATACTAACCCCTATTCTGGTACACGTTTTTTGGACCGAATCCTGCATGACCCACACAATCAAACCTATCAAAGCCTGGACCTACTATAGTGAATGCAGGGTCATGCACTATTATTATTACTACTAATATTATTATTACTATTACTATTACTGTTACTATTATTACTATTACTATTACTATTACTATTACTATTGCTATTACTAGTGGACTCCTTGGCAAATGATGTCGACCTAACCTTCACTCACTGATTACAATCATTCTAGACTCGCCGGGATTCTTTGCATCAACGCTGACACTTCTTTCTGCTACCATCTTCGTGTTTTTCAGAACCAGAAGTAGTGGAGCAACGCATGGACAAGAACGTGGAACATGAAATGAACACTAAGAGCAGGCAGGGGTTTGTAGTAGGGGCTGTAGATACGGGCAAGTTGAGGTTGAAACCAGGTAGCAGCTGCTAGCATAGATAGCCATAGTGTTTCATAATACACCCTCTCTAGTTATCTGCAGCTGCAATTTGAGAGCTTTGGTTTGGAGTGTTCACTTTATATACTTGGAATCTCCCCTAACATGCTAGAAGGTTCCGGGCCATACATGGCGGAATTTGTGGCACATGCCCTGAACCGTAGCCGCCTCGTTTCTTGGTCCCTGGTGTTTGGTTTGTTACTGTCCAGTTTCTTTGGCAACAAGGTCTCATATACATACCACGATGCATCCATACCATGAACATCCGTAGCTCTGGGGATTTGGGCTGAGGATTCCTGAACAGGTTTAAGCTGGCTAGTACCCAGGTCATCAATAGTTATCCTGTTTCCATGGAAGATCGACTTTACGGGTGTATGGGTTATGCTTGTACTGTACAAGCCTGATTCATTACCAATGATGTGCCCCAGTAACCCTGTTATGCCTTAGCTGGACCCTATTATAATTAGTAAGATGGGCTGCTACAGTACTGCATTGCAACATGCCGTGTTTCCTCTGCTGGTAGGCTCACCTTGAGGACCTGCAAGTAATGCAACTCGCATAACAGCCTTCTCCCACCACTACTGCTCATGATAAATGCTCCTGCTAGCACAAAATGATATTGGATTGGGAACCTTCAATATAGGGGGCAAAGGCAGGGCTTCAATTGAGCTAAAGGGGGACACTAGGAGTTCAGACTCAAGCTCAATTAGGGGTAGGACTTGTTGTTGAGACTGTCTGTAGTTGGCCGTGTTAATGCTTTCTTCCATGCGTGTTGCAACTGCAGAAACCCCAAACCAACCCTAACACTAAACCCCAAACCCAAAGAAAGGACAACCAAAAACAAGACGCTGTCTGAGGTCCCGAATATCGAGGACATAGGTGCCTGGCTACAGGCTCCGCCTGCAAACATCAAGGCTTTTGGCAGCTAGCTCGGATTCGTGTTGGGGTTTAGGGGTCATAGGGGGGCTATATAGGGGATAATGGAAAAGAAAATAGAAACTACTATTTAGGGTTTAGTGTTTAGATCGTAAGGTTTGGTCGTTCAGTGTTTTCGGGTACGAGTTCAAGGAATCAGGTTTCACTGAGAGCTCTCCAACGTCAGTGTATCTTTAGGATTCTTCACGGACACATCCCCGTGGGTCGCTATCATGACGCGTATAAGGGGCCTAGGTAGACGTCATGGATCCCCGTTACCCGTGTACGAGCAGTTTTTTGGCATCATGTGGGGTTACCCGCCGCCTGGTAGCTACCCGCCTTTGGCTTTCCTTGCTTTAAGGTTTAGGGTGTTCAGCAGGGTCCAAATGCTCGGACTGGAACGTGTGTCCTTGCAAATGTCGATGATGAGAATTTGCTTGTGATCAGTACATGGCAAAAAATCCGGCATTCAGACCTTTAAGGGAAGCACGTGAGTCTATCTTTTCTGTCTTGAGCAGGCCAATGCTCGGAAGCTTTCCATAAGGCATGGACAACCTTTCATGTACATCCTCTCCACAGCTGCAAAGCGAAGCTGTCTTGGCAATTGCCAATGCTACCCTGAACCCGAAACCCTACACCTTAAATCCCAAACGCAATGCTACAGCAGACCCTTAAGCCCATCCCGTCATGCTGCAGAGCCTGCACACTGAGGATGTCTTACTCACGGTAAAGATGGAACACAGATCCCTCTGCTGTGTTGCTGTTATACAAGGAATTCAAATTATTCATGTCCTCATAATAAGGACATCCTATGTTCTTATGATTATGCATGCTATATGTTAACCTATTGACCAACCTTTTCATGTTTCAATTTCCTCTCAGTTTCGTTCTCCATTATGGTAGCTCAGCATCCGAGAATTTTGGCAGCTTTAGGGTTCAAGACTTCCAGCGGCGTTTGCCATGTGTGCCCTTTGCCCAAAGCGTTTAGGAGAGCCTGTGGCAGGTAGTTCAAACGGTCCTGTGAGGTTGTACGAGATATAGCCGAAAAGCTAAACCCGTTCAGTGATAAAATCCAAGAAGTAAAAAAACGACACCGTAAGGAATGTAAGCATGTAATACCTTTGTAGTTCCCCAAGAATGGAAGGAGTGATCTTCTGTAGCTTCTCATGGCGTCGTTAAAGTAGCTTCAGAAACCCAAGTTGTGCTGAAGGCCCTAAAGCCTAAATCCTGATCCCCAAACCCTAACCCCAGGGATCCAAATAGCCCAATGTAGGCAATATTTAGAGGCTTTAGGGCCCAATGTAGGTATCATTTACAAACATAAATCCCCAGGGCAAACCCTAAACCCTAAACCTGAAACCTTAAACCCTAAGCCTTAAACCTTCGACCCCAAATCTTTGATCCTAAACCCCAAACCCTAAACCCTAAACCGCGTGGCCCAGGTATGGAGTTCCGTCCAGTGCCTCTGAGACTTCATGTGCAGGCCTTTCGGAACGGCCCCTGGGCAGTCAACTTACTGAGGGGGTTCGATACGGGCTATTGTAGGGGTTCTACAGGTGTTATTAGAGGGGTCCCATAGGGGTAGAGGTTATATGGGGTTCTTCAGGTGTTATTACAGGGGTTCTATAGGTGTCTTTCGGGGTTCTTTAGGCGTTATTATAGGGGTTATTCAGGTGTTATATATGGGTTCTATAGGGGTCCTATAGGGATTCTATATGGGTGTTAGTAGGGAATGGAAAAGATAACGGAAGCCATCATATAGGGTTTTGCCGTTTGAATCCTGGGTTTAGGGCCTAGGGTAGGATATGGAGGGATTCCTGTGGTAGTCTGTAGGGTTTAGGGTTTAGGGCTTAGGGTATATGGTCCCCAACAATACAGTTTGCATTTTATTTTTCCACCCTTGCGATTGGGGAGGCTGTAGCGGGCCTCTTCTGCGGTTTCATAGATTTGTAAGTAGTCAAGTTGGCACATATCAAGCATGCTATGTTTTGTTTGCGGGGAGTATGCGACGCATTAGGGAGGAGTTCGGAAGATCTCAATGCCTTCCCGGACCATGAACTCTGTGCTCCCCGAAGAAATCGCTGAGCGGGCTCTACGTGGTACAAGTGGGGCTAGAAGTATGAGGACTATAGGGCACCAAAACAGTTATTCTGGTCCTAAATTCCTTGCATGACTGAGTAGCATAGGGTACTTCAATTCGACCTCGAACTGTATAGGTAATTATTCGGGTTTCTGCACTTCTGAGAGTTAGGCCACGTGTATGAACACATAACCCCCCATAACCCCGATACTAGGTAATCAGCAGATCTCAAGCCGATTGTCCCCTGTAGATGATACATTTGGTTCTCCGTCCTAAAGCCTAAACCCCATGCCTCAATCCCTCCAAGAGCTTAAAGCCTAAAACACGCGGAAAACAAATCCAAGAACAGCAAAAGCCTAAGGCCAACGGGGTCTGGACCCAAACAAGGATCCCTTCACTATCATATGACTGGCTACCATATGAGTCTTTTGACCTCTAAAATCTCGAAGCGCTTATAAGGCCGCAAACTATCTTATTCCTGAGAGTCCCAGTGCCCAATAATTGAATACTTAGGACTTTCGTAATCCTTAAACTACAAACAGGGACACTTACCCTAAGGCTCAAAATAGCCCAAAAGCCTTGTATAGTATGGTCTTTGGGCCCAAAAGCCTTATATTTTGAGTTCCTAGAGCCTTAGGGTTAGGATCAAGCCGAGGCAAGAATGAGTTCATGTTCCAGGAATCTCTCAACCGTGAGCTTGAGCCCATCATTCGTCAGTTTTCTGAGGGTAAGGCCACCTTGGTGTTCCTTGGCTTTAGGATTTAGGGTTTGGGGTTTAGGGTGTTCCTTGGGGTATATTTGCACTGCCCCAAATTATTTAGAATCCCGTATGTGTAGCACCCTCTTGAAAAGCTAACAACTTTTATGGGTTTCCTTGTTAGGTTCTGTGTTAAGGTCGGCGGGGGGTCAATGAGTTCCACGGGCCAGTACCCGCAGCCTTGGGACCAAATTTGACGCCTTAGTGAGTTTATGTGTAAAGCCAGGTGGCAGTATGGGTACTTACAAGCTTCCCTCACTGCTCTGTAAGGGGGCCTATTCATCAAAACGACTTGGAGGCTTCCAAGGTACCACCCAGAAGATCTTCTTGCGTGCTGCATCCGAAGCCCCCGATACCCAGACCGGTTGTTTGGAGCTTGCTTCATGGTTTGCTACCCGTAACAGAAAGGATTTCAACAATGCTGTGAACGCAATAAGTTTTGGCAGGTGCATGTCAACTTCGGGAGTTCAGGGCTACAAGGTGCACCAAGTTGCATACGGCTTGGGAGGCCCCTCATTGGAAGTTGGGACATACTTGTTGCCTCCTACCAGCTCTCCAAACCACCACCCCCTCCACCCCGTCTGAAGACAGGTTTTGCGTCACGAAGAGAGCTTGCGAGACAGCCGCAGCATACCTCCGGGACACTGGAACAATGCAGCCGGACGCTTCTGGGTTGCTGTTAAGGAACTTAAATTAAGTTACTATATTGGGGAAACCCTACTACTTACTATCTATACCCATTATGAAAACCCTAAACCCTAAATAACCCCATTATAGTAGTTTCCATTTTCTTTTCCATTATCCCTATATATACCCATTAGGGTAACTTAATTTAAGTTCCTTAACAGCAACCCAGGCTTGCATGCGCGCCTTGCTGGCAGGGAAGGCGCGGTCAATCGATTTCTTGTCACACGGTTTAGGGTTTAGGGTTTAGGGTTTCTTGCTTTGGCGACTTGTAATCCCATATCCTTCATATGTACTATAGTCTAAACTCCTTAAAGGGGGGTTATATAGGGGATTATTTAGGGGAGTATTATAGGGCTTTTTAAGGGGGATACTAGGAGTTTAGACCATAGCTCATATGAAGCCATATCCCCCTGTATAATTTATACTATAGTAACCCCACATCCCCTCATCATCGTATAAAGCAGCCCCAAAATGAGGATCCTACGATTATGACATGGCTCTTGTAGAATCCCCTAAGCGCTGAACACCCTGAACCATTTACCCTGGATTGTAGTTTCTGGGATTGTGGTTGCTCAAATTGCCTTATAGCCTTGTTCAGTTGCTAGCAAGATACCCACACTACATCTTGGCGAAGGAATTTACCAAGAAATACATCGTAAGTGGTAGAGTCTAAGGCAATCTAGGGTTTAGGGTTCAGAAAGTATAGGGTCAAGGGCCAAAATAGCTAGAATGATGGAGAACGAAATGGACAAAGTGGATGCACACAAAGGCTATGCATGGCTCCTGTTCAGGAATGTACGCTATGTCATAGTAGGATGCCTAAACCCTAAAACGGCCCTAAACCATACAAGGGCAGTCCCAAAATACAGGGTGTATTTCAGATTATTTTTCAGGATATTGCCACCTAGTAGTAATCGGGACTTCATCCTTGACGGCAGCCCAGATTCTGGTTTACCCCAAAATCAAAGAGGGTTTTCGGTATCCCCAGCCCCAACAATTTTCAGCCTTTCATTGCAATATGACAGCTATAGGATTCTGATGATGGGGCTTGGGTTTACCAAGTTCATTTTACTAACTTTTCTGTTCCCTGTAGTCATTCTCTAAAACGCTTATAAGATACCGATTTTCCCTGAGGAATCTCCCTGGTTATTAAACCCTACCCCTAAACCCGCACCCAGCCTCAACCCCCAAACCCTAAGCCCTAAATCCAAACCCTGAGCCCTAAATCCCAAAACCCTAAATCCTAAACCCGAAGCCCCAAAAAGGTAAATCCTAAACCCTAAATCCCGAAACCTTAAATCCTAAACCCTAAATCCCAAAACCCTAAATCCTAAACCCTAAATCCCAAACCCTAATCCCAAAACCCCAACCCCAAAACCCTAATCCTTAAATCCTAAACCCCAAAGCTTTGCCGAAGGCGCAGACGGCTTCCGACGCAAACCTGCGCCAGCTGCTGCCCTCTGGCCTGGCTTTTCATCACTCGGGCCTCAACGCTGGAGATGCCTAGGGGCTTCGGGTTTAGCATTCAGGGTTTAGGATTTAGGGTTTGGGGTTTAGGATTTAGGGTTTAGGGTTTAGGGTGGAGGGGTTTGAGAATTTGAGGGTTTAAGGTTTATTGAGTTTAAGATCGATAGGGTTC
>CAJNIZ010010959.1:0-11380 GCA_905231905.1 Symbiodinium pilosum | reverse complement strand
GTTTAGGGTTTAGGGTTCATATTTTCCTTCATTACATAAGGACCTTATATGCTAGTTTTTCACAAAGGGCTCTCATGGCAAACCAAGGTAATTTCTTTTTTGTGGATGTGCTCCTTGGTTCTGAAGTCTCTTTGCCGGCTCAGGGCGCAACATTTAGGGTTCAGGTTTAGGGTTCAGGGTATTGAATTTAGGATCAGACTTGTTTGATAGCTGCCATTTTGACCCTACAGTCCCCCCCCACCAAAAAACGGTGGTCGAAGGGATCCCTAATTTCTTGGACCTGCCACATAGCCTAAACCCTAAACCGCGCCGCTAATAATTTGTTGGGCCTGTCAAATGCCTGCAAATTTCTTGCTCCCGCAGTACGAGTTGAATAATGAGGGTTAGGTGGACCCCAGCCCAGTAATAGGGACTGTAAGCGATAATAGTGATTATGTTGGGATCCTCTAATTTTCCCATTAGACCACCATTGCAGGGTAGCGGGTCCACGTAAAATGGGCTATGGTCTGAACTCCTAGTATCCCCCGTAGTAAGCCCAAGAATAGTCCCCAAAATAATCCCCTATATAACTCTTTAAGGAGACCCTAAAGCCCTAAACCCTAAACCCTATATGACTATCCCCTATGTAGCCCACTGTTAGCAGTTTAGACTGGCTCGAATGAGGCCCTAACCCGAAAGCCTACACCCTGAGCCCTAGACTATCCCCCATATAACCCCTTTTAAGAGGAGTTTTATTAAATCATATCTCCCATGAGGCTGAGTATGAACCAGCATGACCTGTCCGATCTTTCAGGCGCTGGCAAGGGAAGCTCGGTCATACAAAGGCTTTGGGGTTTAGGATTTAGGGTATAGGGTTTAGGGTTTAGGGCATAGGGTTTACGGTTTAGGGTTTAAGGTTTGGGGGTTAGGGTGTTTAGGTGGTTTAGGGGATAGGGTTTAGGGCCTAGGGTTGAGGGACAAGGATCCTACTGTTGACGGACTAAGTCCTGCGTGACCGCGAATGCACTAGGGTCCTGCAGTGTGAGATGTCCGTACGTCAGGTTGGTAGATCATTACAAAATACCATGCCAGCAACGCCACCTGTTTGAGCGGCGCTCACCATGCCGAAAAGTTTTTCGTTGTGCTTCATTAATGTCCTGCTTGTTGGCAAGCTAGTCATTCAGGCGCACGCACAAACTTCTGCGAACCTAGGCCAGGACAAAACTCGGGAAGTGTACGACATTATGCTTGAGGCTCTGACGAAGTCCATCACGGTCCCCAAGCGAGTGCTTCTTGCACTTACCCCACATGAGCGACCCTTGCTGCTCACCCGATGCTGGTGCCTGTACGAGATCTACATTGCATGGAAAGTTGGGGCAGAGGTGTCGTGCGGCTTCGTTCCCCAAGCCGAACAAAAAGTCATTACAAGTTTGACGCGGAATGATAGGCTGATTACTGACATGCTGGCCACAGTGGATGCGGCGAAGTCGCAGGCTACAGTAGAGTCAGACCGCCTCATGATCCTGTCGCTCATTGAACAAGCTGGCGTGGACATCTTTAACTTGTTTGTTCAGGTCGCGGGGCCAAAGCTGCAACTAGTTCAAGGGTTATCCAAAATCAGGATCCCGATCTGGAAATCCCTAGGAAGG
Source organism: Symbiodinium pilosum (assembly GCA_905231905.1). Lineage (NCBI taxonomy): Eukaryota > Dinophyceae > Suessiales > Symbiodiniaceae > Symbiodinium > Symbiodinium pilosum. The sequence continues at coordinate 9,752 of CAJNIZ010010959.1, read as the reverse complement.
GCTTTGGCAATTTGTTTGACGTGCGTGACTCGGACCTGTACTCATTTGAAATGTGGTTGTACGGGTATAGTCCATCAAATAATCTTTACTGCTGTGTTTGCTTTCAGCCCTGAAAGTCAGCCTGAATACGACTGTTCATTTAGTCCCTGATACGGTCCTCATACGTCTCATTTAATTTTGAAAGTTCCCGAAGAAGAAAGCTCCTGTCACGCGCACAGGCCCACTACAACCTTGAACACAATGCGCATGATGGTCCTTGGTAAAGTCCCCAACATATTGCTTCCCTTGCCAGAAAAGGGGCGCATGTCTACCTAATGAAGCTTTACCAGTATGTATGTATGTATGTATGTATGTACGTATGCATCAATGTATGTATCCATGCATGTGTGACTGTGGATATGTATGCACGAATGAACGACAGCATCATTGCTTCCTTAGAAGGGCTAGGTTATTCAAGAGCTCTTCTAAATCACAACCTAAACACTAAACCTTATAAACTCTAAAGCCTAAACACTAAACCATGAACCCTAACTGGAACCCAATTCGAGAAATTGACAACGGATCCCTGCACCCCCAGACTGTCCCAGCTCATCCATATGGAACCCGAAACGACTGTAGGAACCCTAAGCCCCCTGAAGAGCCCATGCACCGCCCGAAAACCATGCGGCCCGCAATAATCCCTGCATGATATTTAACAGGAGCCCTAGCCTCTCCGGGTTCCCCATTTGGAGGAGCCTCTGACCTAAAGCCCTGAAAGGCCAAACTTGAAGCGTCTCTTCGACTGGTAGCCCTCACAACAGTGCCGCAGATGCCACATGTCGCAGTGACCGATGAGGACTGCGCTTACGCTGCCTAAGGAGTTTCACATTTCTGTGTTTTTAGAGGGTGGGGGGGTCCCACCTAAAAGGTACAGGGAGGAAAGAATCTGTTCTGGTAGTTTCCCTAAATTTGAATAGGGGACAAAATACAGACCCCTAAATACTATAATCCTCATTATAGGGACCCCCAAAAAAATGCACCTAATTTTGGGAAACCACCTTTTAAGCGAAGGGATGATCAAGTTCGGGTTTACAGGGATAGGCTTGAATATATATGTATGACTTTTATCATTGCTACCCATAATCCCAAGAGAATCCACAGAAGGCCACAAGAAACTAACATTTCCAGGGTTTAGGGTTTAGGGCCCCCCCCCCTCGCTCCCCGCCAAACCTACCCGTGTTGAGAGGATCTCGCCAGCGCGTCGTGTAACTTCAGGCGCTCGGAAACAGGAGCCAATTCAGTTTTCATGGAGCCTTAGCCAATGCCTAGCGACGGACGTTTCCAGTGGGGCTTGTGTATAATTAGATTTCCCAAGTACCATAAGAAAAGCTGATATGCGCAGTTTTAGACCAACCTGGTAGCCTAAACCCTAAACCCTGAACCCTAAGGGTCCTGAGACAGGGCAAGTTGTGGTTGTAGGTCAGAGCACTGCCGCGCCTGTTCTGGGCTGATGGTGGTGCCCCCCTCATTCAGTCGTACGTACTGTTCTTCCTGCTGAGTAAGAACAGAAATATTAATGAATAATAGTAGTAATAGTAATAATAACTAAGAATAGAAGTAGTAATAATACTAACAATAATAGCAGTTAAATTTCATTCACTCACGGAATCGATATTCAGAGATTCTGATGGCCTGTTGTGGGGGGGGGGGGGTCGGGGGCCCTGAGCAGTGGTGCTGGGTTCAACAGCCCTTGGTAAATTTGAAAGTCCTGTCTAGGCCCTTGTATCCCAGCTTTGTTACCCTAAACCCTAAACCCTTAACCACAGTTGCTCATGCAAGGAAAGCCTCAGGAATGATCAGGTTGACGAAAGCAATCAAGAGATTGGCGAGAAGGTTCAGCTTCACTTCGACGAGCCAATCCAACACGACAAAGCGTCTGGGATGGTTTGATTCCTTGGTTTAGGGTTTAGGGTTTAGGGTTCTGAAAGTGTTTTGTAATTTTTGAGGTCCCAACCCCTAGATGATTCATGTTTTGAGGGCCTCTAAATTTGCTTCAGGTGTGAGACATCTTCCGCAACTGCAAGTTCTAAAGAGCCGGTAGCTTCGGGAGCTTTTCAGGGGCCGAGTGTATGGGTCCTAAGTGAGCCCAAACGGCCTGCTCGAACCCCTTTTCTTCCTGGCGCTCCTGCCAAACCGAACCAAACGGTTTTGAACTAGCAAGTTGCGACTGCGCCCTTCCAGCACCAAACTGTGCTGAGAAGATTCGTGTTCTGGTCGTAAGCAAGAGCTAGAATTCGCCATTTGTACCGCCGCGCCATGTCTGGCAATTATGTAGTCGCGAGTCGTAAGGGCCTTCGAAAAGGGCCCTCATGGCTCAGCGTGGCAGTGCCAGTCCACCTAGTATTTCCAAAAATCTGGGAATCCCTTGTGGGAGTTCCTTTGCCGATTACAAGGCCTACAATTCCGGGGGACTCTGAAGTTTGGAAATACCCATCTTGGTCTTTGCACAAGCTCCGTCCAAAGTGTGGGGTTCAAGGGATTTACAAATACCCTATAACCCTAAATCCTTAAAAAATGTGATTACCTGAACCCCAAAAGTAGGTAGAATAACAGCCCAAAACCCATTAATATAGCCCAAAAGGCCATTATTCTACATACTGTTGGGGTTTAGGTAGGGGTTCTGTGCAAAGTTCGGACTGTTAGCCGCCTGCCTTGCAGCCTGCTTGCATCAAGCAAGCTGTCCACCACAAGTGGTTCGAAGCTTGGCTCCACAGCCTTTAGCTAGGCTTTGGGCAACGAAAACGCCCCCAGTTTTGTGAGCAGCAGAGTCTCCAAAGCTGCCAACCAAATCCTGAAACTTGAACCCAAAACCCAAAACCCGTAAGGAGCCTTACACGTCAGAGCCTAGGACCCTCAGAAGCCTTGTACAGGAAAACCCTAGCATATCCCGGCAAAGTTGTAGAAACAGTACGGAGGGTCGCAAGCATGCCGCTGGCGCTGAAAAGCAAGGAAGCTGTTAAAAGCTGAACAACTGTAACGCCATGGCAGTTCGTATAGTAAGGAAGAGCGAGCCTCATGAAGCTCGCAGAGGCAAGAAAAACTGAAGATTAGCGGTAATCAACGTAGCTAGGCTTGATGAACACTCTAAATGGTGCGTGTTTCAGGAGGGTCCAATGCATGTTCTTATTCCATTGCGGCTTGCAGCTATAGATTTGTAGGCAAATAGGCAGAGCAGGGTTATACTACAATCCCAAATCCCTAAGCCCTAAACCCTAAACCCCTAAACCCGCTCGGCCCACTTGGCCTTTGAGGGTTTAGGGTTTAGGGTTCAAAAGGTGCGCTTATTAAAAACAACCTAAAAACCTAAACCTTAAACCTGAATTTCCCAGAGACCGACGGAGACCGCAGGCTGCACTTGGGTCATCAGTGTATGCCGGGCCTTCTTGGCGACCTGATGGCCACTTGGGGCGCTTTTGGAGGAACAGGTCCCCTGCTCTTCCTCAGCAGATTAAGACCCTGTAAGTTTAGGGTTTGGGGAATTGTTTGCTGGAGGTTGTATAGTAAAGTAGGAGTCAGCTAGTATTTGTCGTCAAACGCTGAAATCTCAAACCGAAAGCGTTGACATCAATGAAGGCAGTTTGGTCACCCGGATTCACCCGGTATCAAAACCCCCTTTCGGGTCTTGGAAGCTTTGGAAGCTGAGGAGTTCTGAGAACCCTAACGCCTCAAACCCGAAGCCTTAAACCCAAAACTCTAGCCGAATCTTCTACCAGCAGTCAGCCTTGTTTTTGGGAGTTTCCTCTCTTGACCAAGGCGTGATTCAAGCATCCAACCGATGCAATAGAAAATTTCCCCCGCCTTTTGAGAACTTACCACACTCTTGGCCCCCAGTACGGTCTCATAGGTTAGGACGTCTGAAGTAGGGGGCAGGAGGTCTCGAAGGGGTGGGCTGCATCCTAAAGAGAGGCAGAATGAATACCCTGAATACCCCACGAAAGCAACAATTACTAAACTCTATATTCCAAAGCCTATCAAACGGTATCTATATGGAGTTAAACGTGAACAGATTGCCGAGCTAAGCAAACCTAAAACGCACTTGAACAGTTGAGGGTTTAGGCTTGTGGTCGGGGGCTGCCCGCAACAGATCTCAAAGATAAAAGCTCTTGCTGGTGGAAGCTAGGCTTACACAGAATGTGGGGGTTGTTCTAAAGGTCCTTGTAAAGAAAGGACCATTGGGAATACACTTCCTTAAAAGGGGATCTTAACCAAACAGGGAACCTACATTATGGCCATTTTGGGGACAGGTATTTTGATTAACCACCATATGTATTACGTTGCCGGATTCCGGGCTTTGGAGCACATATATGTCATGAGCCGTGAACTCCTAAACTGGGGACATCTGGGGACCCTCATCCTCACACAGCTTTCGAGTTATACAAAGGGGACGTGCCAAAACTGAGGTCCACGTAATCTAGCACAACATTTCACAGATGGCCAACCGCACAAGAGGATCGCATATACTGGCACATACCCACACGTCCAGAAGTTTTCCATGAGTCTCTGTCAGGAGAGAGAGGGTGTGGCCACTTTCGTTTCGTTGAGGTGTGGGCTAAGCATGACCCATGACGCCTAAGCCTGATCCATCTGATGTTGGTCAACACCCTCCGCAAGCTCGCCACTTTGAAATTTTCAGATCATTTTGGAGAATGGAGGACTATCGCACTCAACCAGGAACTTCAGGAAAGCCTGATAGGACGGCTACAGGATTGAGGTCTTTGGGCGCAGCACATGGCTCCGAACTGTGAAATCTCGGGTCTAGACTTCCAGTAGCGGTTTAGGGTTTAGGGTTTCATACCATCGGTGGCGTGTCTCACTCAATTGGGCCCCTGAAGTTTCTTGCGTAGATCGGCAAGGCAGTGTGTGGAATGGCACGCTGCGTTGCCTAGTTATCACCATGTTCTTGATGAGGGATTTCAGGGCGAAGGAGCAGGCGCTACCTCCGCCTTCGATCCGTCCTCTTTCGAACGTGGAAGGAGTTATGGCCAAAGGTTGTTCGCAGCAGTCGCCGACGAAGGCCAGCCGTTCTAAGAACGGTTCCAACACATGGCCATGTCTCAACAGGGGCTACTATATAACCCCTATATAACACCAATACACCCCCCCCCCCCTATGTAAGCCCATTTTAAACCTTACTTAGGGTTTGGGGATTAGGCCAGCAACATCCGACATTGAATTGTTGCAGCAAGCGACAGTCCCTTCTCTAAGTAAGTACATAGGGGGTTATTGTTGGGGTAATGGAAAATAAAGTGGAAACTACTATACAGCATATAGGGGTATATATTATGGTGGTTATTTTGGGATCCCCAAGTTGGTAGTTCCTGCTGATTACTCTGAAGCTACAGCTCATACTACCCTTATTCCTGATGTTGGGATCATGATGCAGAGATCGCCACACATGCACTCCCAGCATGTTGAGACATCCCCATGTGGCGGCAATGCCCAGGCAGCAAAGCATGTTCAACTTGCCGCACCAATGCATGAGGGGACTAAAACAAGGCATTCTCAGATCATGGTGTGGCTTCAGATTATGTAGTTTACGTAATTAGGGTATAGGGTATAGATTTAGGGTTTGGGGTTTATGGTGAAATGACCCCCTGGCCATGGCAACCTTAGGAGGCAGAGCTTTGCTGGCATTGCCCATGTGTTGTACGTTGCATACGCCTACCAATGTCAAACGGACATTTTTTGAAAACAGAGGTCCCCTGCAAAGGCCGTGGAAGGACCGTATCCTGAAGATGACAAGACATTGGACCCTGCCTAGACCCTGCAACTATCCTCGATTTAGGCCTATGTACACCCTACGAGAGCCCCAAGTATTGATATCGGGTCTTCTGGGTTGCTGTTAAGGAACTTAATTTAAGTTACCATATTGGGGAAACCCTATTATTTACTATAGATACCCATTATGGTAACTTAATTTAAGTTCCTTAACAGCAACCCAGTCTTGGGAGAAGAAGCGGACCTCCTTGTTTCTGGCACTCCGAGTTCTGGCTCCGGGCCGTCGAATTTCGTGCCCTGAACAGGTTCCGGCAGATCTCTGCAAAGCAAGCCTTCTGCCAAGACAGCTTAAGAGCCAACCTAGGCTCCTGCGCAAAGTGTGGAAACGGAGAAGAGGGATAAGGGTATAGGGTATAGGGGTTTAGGGTTTTAGGGTTTTAGGGTTTAGGGATCAAGGAATGATTCTTTTGGCTTGATTGTAGAAGCAAAAGCAGGAAGGAGGAGGGAGGAAGAGAAAAATCAGCAGCAGGGAAAAGGACAGCAGCGGCAAGTTGCGGAAGCAGGAGTGTACAAGAACTGCAGCAATGAAGTGGCCTAGATCATTACCAAGGTTCTAGATTCCGCGTATGGTACCTCAAACAGATCTCAAATTAGATTTAGGGGTACTTAGGGCTTCAATTTCTTACAAGCCTGGGCTCCACAGTATCGGTTTTATCCAGCGGCAATTGTTTCTGGCATTTGCAGCCGGCCCCCTTCTCCTGTTTTTGGGGTCCTAGGTTCCTTTCAAATTTAAGACTGAAGAAGCGGCCTCTTTTAATTCAATCCAATGAAAAGAAGTAGAAAATGGAATGGCAGCTGGTTTCGTATGGGGCTTTAGGAGGGTTTTGTAATGTGGAGTAAACTTTAGGCGTCGGCACAGCAGCCAGGAAGAACGGTCCTGTTATGCAATCGTTAAGACAAGCTGCGATTTGTAACAGCAGACTTTCGGAAAGCAGATTGTGGTCTCCCAAGAAGGGCAGGCTCCAAACTCAAAACGCGCAACAGGGGATGAATGTGGTCTGGAGTCTAGCCTAAAACCTCCCCTGTATCATCCACAGTATAACCGCCTGTAAGGAGTTTAGACTATAGCTCAAATGCTTAAACGTGATTTCAGATGGTATGGTCTCCGCACGACCTGATGGCTCACACTGCTTCAGCCTCCAACTGAGCGTGCTTTGGATGTGCAAACAACTGACATGGGTGGTTGTCAAAATTATGGTCCCTTTTTGGGTCCCTACTAGAATACGGCACCTATTATTTAGGGTACCCAAAAGGACCGTAAACCATCCACATGGATTTACAATTGTCGTTCGCATAATCCCTGCTAGGGCTTATGAATTGGGGTTAACCCTGCGGAAGTTGGACCATTTCATGGGTGCAAAGGGCTACGTAGGGTATAGAGGATTTCCAAAAGTTTGGGGGTCCCTTCTTCAAGATCCATAGAGTAAGGATTATAGTAACTTGGGTTCATATTTGAGCCCACTATGTCTCGAACTCCCCACTTTGCCAGGCCTCTAGCTGCTAGCTGACGTGGTGCCTTATTCCAATCATATTCTGGGCCCTGCTCAGGGAGACAATGTTGCACATGAAGTAGTCTTTTGTCCTGGTGGAAGGTATATGTGTTTTTTAGGAGCTGGTGATTGTACATATTTGGCAAATATTTGTGATTGTAGATATTTGGTGTGAGGGTTGGCGGGCCAGCAGTTAAGACCCTACCATACAAGCGCTAAATCCTGGACTCCAATCCCTAACACAGAATCTCAAAGCCCAGTATAAGCCCTGGATCTTGATTGGCGTTGCCGCAGAATTTTGGCCGAAATGTTGCGTAGTTCTAGAGGTAGCCTTCATCATGGAAGACTGTGAGGTGTCTGATGACTGGTCACGACAGTGTGCCCCAGCAGTGCTCACTGCCAACGTATTGCGAGTGTTCTCAGTATGTTTCTGCGCAGGGGTCGTTGTGAACATCTTGCTGTTCACCATCTATGCCCCTCGCCTAATCCAGATCCAGCTTTCATTCTGTTTACCGTTGGGATCTTTGTAGACAAGATTGCACAGAGGAAGCCAGAAAAAGAAACACAACTTTTGGTAATGATGACAGTCGTCGTCCAGATACCACTCCCCAACGCCCCAAGGCAACCACCATCGCCACTGCCCCGCATCCACCGCCAGCACCAGAGCCGCCGCAGCTGCCCCCCTTCCCCCCTCTCCCCCGCCCGGGGCGCTACGGCTACCGCCACCGCCGCGGACGTAAGAGCGACGCCCATGTGAACAATGACAATGTTGTTGTTAGATGGATACGTCTCGCTTCTCCCGCGTTTAGCCTTTCCCCGCATTGCTGCAGAAAGAAAGGCACTGATCTGTTTGAACACTTTTTTTGGCCCGAACCTAAACGATTAATCAGAGAAAGGCATTGCGTAACCGCGATGTATTTGTAGAACCCTTGTGTGCTGTGCGTACTCCTGCAATGAAGGCTATGATGCTGTGCAAGACGCAAAGGCCCAAGTACCGGGCGATTAGCTTTTTGATGATCGTGGTTGGGTTGGCTCTGAGCGCACCGAAGCTCGAAGGCTTCCAAGCATCTTTGGGCGGCGGGCGTAGGGTTCGGGAGTACGGTTTACATTCATTGTCCGATAACACCGTACACGGACAAAGCACACTTTTTGCTCGGGCTCCAGAAGCTTTCAAGGAAAATCTATGCACGAATCGACCTCCGGGCGCCGAAGCAGCTTCATGCCCAGGAATGGGTATCTTGACTTTCTAAAGTTTAAGTTAAGCCTGGGGCTCCATATAACTACAGTTCAAGCAGTTCTACCTAGTAGTTGATGGGTTCACACTGCTCAGCAGCGTGCTCTCTCCTGGTGCATGCTAGCAGCTAGCATCATCTGAGAGGCTTAGCATCGCCCATCCTTGCTTGATAGAGCTTGCATGAGAAGATGCTCTGTTTTGGGGTCCCTGTGTCAATGGTCCCTACGGGTTTTCAACTTCTGGAAGGAGCATAGGAAGTTCAGTTGTCCAGGATTGGACCTGACAGACATATACAGTATGCCTTAGGAGGACCCCCCACCCTGTAATAGTGGTATAATAAGAATATAAGAGGACCCTAATATGATCCTTATTATCCATAATAGTTACTATTACTGGGTCGGGGGTCCACCTAATGTATGCCTATGTGCCTTGGCGGAAGTGAAGCAAGGTGCTGCATGCTCTCTTCGTCATAGGCGACATCCTGGATCACGCTGGGCTTTTGGGCACCATCTTCTGGGACATCTGCACCGAAGCAGTGTTGTTGATTTTCGTCCTGGATCCGGTGAAGAAAGCCAGAAGCCTCAGGTTGTGTTCCTGGGCCTTCCTCAGCAAAGCCTTATATACCCTAAGACTTAAAACTTTTCCGGGTAGGCTTCGGAGATTCTTGTTTCTCACGGGTTGGAGCACGTCCTCAACTTTTTTGTTCATTGATTGGGTGGGCCTGCAGAAAGAATGCTCTCAAAAAGGTTCCCCCCTTTACCTTCCAAGATATTCAAGGTTTTTGCGACGCGGAAATCTGAAAATGAGTCCCAAAACCCTAAACCCTCAACTGATCTCAACCCTACTCCAAAGAAAGCGAGGCGTTGTTCAAGACTTCCATGCAACGATACCCTGTTTAGGAATCAGGGTGTAGGGTGTAGGGATAATTCTAGCCCTAAACCGTAAACCCATTATTCTATAAATCCAGAAGCCAGGAATCTCCCAGTAAATCCTGAGACCTACAACCTTCTCGAACCTGAGCCCGAAGTTCCAGAACGACTTAGAACCATGTGCTCCAAACCCTCTTAAAACCCACACTAAACCCTGAAACGCTAAACCCCTACATCTTTCACCCACATCCCAAACCCCCATACCCCCGAAACCCTAAACCCCAAACCCTAAACCCTACACCTTAAACCCTCCTTGGAGGGTCAGGGAGACTTAGTGAGTAG